>VMBQ01001770.1:0-38778 GCA_007657795.1 Dreissena rostriformis
ATACGTAATAACATGTGGGATTTAGCTACCAACTCGGCCTCCGGAAGCGTGTAAAACTTAACCGAAATACCAGTTATAAAGCGCTAGTTCGTGCCAAATACATAGGGGAAAGTGTTTCGTAAATATTTTCGAAAATAACAAGGGTATAAACCAGTGTAGAAGTGTTAATTTATTGCTAATACCACCATAACACGTAGTAATAGGTTAAATTTCGGTAAGCGCGCAAGCTTTTGTCAGCGTGTTTAACGTACCGAAATACCCGTTATAAATATCTAATGTTCTTTATAAACTAATATTTCTTGCATTTTGCATAATAAATAAATTTCACAAACCCCTTTTACCAGTGTTATAGGGGGCGAAAAAGTCCATAAAAATCATCCGGAATATCGCGTGATCTATAGGCAATCTATAGGCAAAGAAGACACTTTGGTGTTAGCGTCTATAGGTTTTCAGACAGCTTAGCCACGTGACTAAGTGGGCGGAGCGATCATCGTCCAGGCGACATGTACGCTCAACTGCTTGACCGAGTGAAATGAGGTCATTTATTGGATCTTTGTTTTAAGTGTGTTTTTAGTGTGTGTGTGTGTTTTTTTTATCAAGGAACCTTAATACCTTTAAAATAAATTACTGAGTGAAAGATTGAAACAATATGTATTTTATCATAATAGAATTGGGCCTAAGACACGAGTGATTTGATATAATGCATATACATTTCTTACCAGGAGTTATTCGTCAACTATATATGATAAAATATTATTTCTTGAATTATTTGTGTCTTTCTTGGATAGAGAGTTACGGTGTTAGCTAAGTTGCAAAAGTGAAAAAAAACATTCAAGTAGAGCTTTATTTGCTTTTATGCATTTCGTTGTACTTGGAACCTACCGGTAATCAAAATCTTAAAAAATGTGACGCATATAATTTGTATCAGAATATAAGACAGCACATGTGTGGACATTGAATCCGTAAATTAGAACGACGCCGGATACCACCAAGACATCACGCACGTTAGGACGGCCCCGAATAGCACCAAGACATGCAGCACATTAGGACGGCCCCCAATAGCACCAAGATATCTAGCACATTAGGACGGCTCCCAATACCACAAAAACATTCAGCACATTAGGACGGTACCCAATACCACCAAGACATCCCGCTCATTTGGGCGGTCGCTAATGCGACCAAGAAATTCCTAACATTAGGACGACACACATTATCACCAAGACATCCCGCACATTAAGACGTCCCGCATATTAGGACGGAAGCTAATACCACCAAGACGTCCCGCACATTAGGACGGCCGCTAATACCACCAAGACGTCCCGCGTATTAGGACGGCTGCTGATACCACCAAGACATCCCGCATATTAGGACGGCTGCTAATACCACCAAGACGTACCGAACATTAACACGGCCGCTGATACCACCAAGACGTCCCGCATATTAGGACGGCCGCTAATACCACCAAGACGTCCCGCACATTAGGACGGCCGCTGATACCACCAAGACGTCCCGCATATTAGGACGGCCGCTAATACCACCAAGACATCCCGCACATTAGGACGGCCACTAGTACCACCAAGACGTCCCAAATATTAGGACGGCCGCCAATACCACCAAGACATCCCGCACATTAGGACTGCCGCTGATACCAACAAGACGTCCCGCATATTAGGACGGCCGCTGATACCACCAAGACGTCCCGCATATTAGGACGGCTGCTGATACCACCAAGACATCCCGTATATTAGGACGGCTGCTAATACCACCAAGACGTCCCGACCATTAACACGGCCGCTGATACCACCAAGACTTCCCGCATATTAGGACGGCCGCTAATACCACAAAGACATCCCGCACATTAGGACGGCCACTTATACCACCAAGACGTCCCACATATTAGGACGGCCGCCAATACCACCAAGACATCCCGCACATTAGGACGGCCGCTGATACCAACAAGACGTCCCGCATATTAGGGCGGCCGCCGATATCACCAAGACGTCCCGCACATTAGGACGGCCGCTGATACCACCAAGACGTCCCGCATATTAGGACGGCCGCTGATACCACCAAGACATCCCGCACATTAGGACGGCCGCTGATACCACCAAGACGTCCCGCATATTAGGACGTCCGCTGATATCACCAAGACATCGCACATATTAGGACGGCCGCTAATACCACTTAGACATCCCGCATATTAGGACGGCCGNATACCACCAAAACATCCAGCACATTAGGACGGCAATCAATACCACCAAAACATCCAGCACATTAGGACGGCAATCAATACCACCAAAACATCCAGCACATTAGGACGGCAATCAATACCACCAAAACATCCAGCACATTAGGACGGCAATCAATACCACCAAAACATCCAGCACATTAGGACGGCAATCAATACCACCAAAACATCCAGCACATTAGGACGGCAATCAATACCACCAAAACATCCAGCACATTAGGACGGCAATCAATACCACCAAAACATCCAGCACATTAGGACGGCAATCAATACCACCAAAACATCCAGCACATTAGGACGGCAATCAATACCACCAAAACATCCAGCACATTAGGACGGCAATCAATACCACCAAAACATCCAGCACATTAGGACGGCAATCAATACCACCAAAACATCCAGCACATTAGGACGGCAATCAATACCACCAAAACATCCAGCACATTAGGACGGCAATCAATACCACCAAAACATCCAGCACATTAGGACGGCAATCAATACCACCAAAACATCCAGCACATTAGGACGGCAATCAATACCACCAAAACATCCAGCACATTAGGACGGCAATCAATACCACCAAAACATCCAGCACATTAGGACGGCAATCAATACCACCAAAACATCCAGCACATTAGGACGGCAATCAATACCACCAAAACATCCAGCACATTAGGACGGCAATCAATACCACCAAAACATCCAGCACATTAGGACGGCAATCAATACCACCAAAACATCCAGCACATTAGGACGGCAATCAATACCACCAAAACATCCAGCACATTAGGACGGCAATCAATACCACCAAAACATCCAGCACATTAGGACGGCAATCAATACCACCAAAACATCCAGCACATTAGGACGGCAATCAATACCACCAAAACATCCAGCACATTAGGACGGCAATCAATACCACCAAAACATCCAGCACATTAGGACGGCAATCAATACCACCAAAACATCCAGCACATTAGGACGGCAATCAATACCACCAAAACATCCAGCACATTAGGACGGCAATCAATACCACCAAAACATCCAGCACATTAGGACGGCAATCAATACCACCAAAACATCCAGCACATTAGGACGGCAATCAATACCACCAAAACATCCAGCACATTAGGACGGCAATCAATACCACCAAAACATCCAGCACATTAGGACGGCAATCAATACCACCAAAACATCCAGCACATTAGGACGGCAATCAATACCACCAAAACATCCAGCACATTAGGACGGCAATCAATACCACCAAAACATCCAGCACATTAGGACGGCAATCAATACCACCAAAACATCCAGCACATTAGGACGGCAATCAATACCACCAAAACATCCAGCACATTAGGACGGCAATCAATACCACCAAAACATCCAGCACATTAGGACGGCAATCAATACCACCAAAACATCCAGCACATTAGGACGGCAATCAATACCACCAAAACATCCAGCACATTAGGACGGCAATCAATACCACCAAAACATCCAGCACATTAGGACGGCAATCAATACCACCAAAACATCCAGCACATTAGGACGGCAATCAATACCACCAAAACATCCAGCACATTAGGACGGCAATCAATACCACCAAAACATCCAGCACATTAGGACGGCAATCAATACCACCAAAACATCCAGCACATTAGGACGGCAATCAATACCACCAAAACATCCAGCACATTAGGACGGCAATCAATACCACCAAAACATCCAGCACATTAGGACGGCAATCAATACCACCAAAACATCCAGCACATTAGGACGGCAATCAATACCACCAAAACATCCAGCACATTAGGACGGCAATCAATACCACCAAAACATCCAGCACATTAGGACGGCAATCAATACCACCAAAACATCCAGCACATTAGGACGGCAATCAATACCACCAAAACATCCAGCACATTAGGACGGCAATCAATACCACCAAAACATCCAGCACATTAGGACGGCAATCAATACCACCAAAACATCCAGCACATTAGGACGGCAATCAATACCACCAAAACATCCAGCACATTAGGACGGCAATCAATACCACCAAAACATCCAGCACATTAGGACGGCAATCAATACCACCAAAACATCCAGCACATTAGGACGGCAATCAATACCACCAAAACATCCAGCACATTAGGACGGCAATCAATACCACCAAAACATCCAGCACATTAGGACGGCAATCAATACCACCAAAACATCCAGCACATTAGGACGGCCCCCAATAGCACCAAGACATCCAGCACATTAGGACGGCCCCCAATAGCACCAAGACATCCAGCACATTAGGACGGCCCCCAATAACACCAAAACATAAAGAATCCCCCATTCAAGACATCCTGCACATTAACACAGCACACATATATCGCTAAGACATTCCGCACATTAATACACCCCTCCCCTTTACGTCCACGACATCTCGTTCATTAGCACATCGTCACAATATCATGAAGACATTCCGCACATAAGGACGGCAACCAATACCACTAAGATATTCCGCACATTAGGCCGGCAATCAATACCACCAATACATCCAGCACATTAGGACGGCCCCAATATTATCAAGACATTCAGTACATTAGGACGGCCACCAATACCACTAAGACATTCTGCACATTAGGTCGGTAATCAATACCACCAAAAACATCCAGCACATTAGGACGGCAATCAATACCACCAAAACATCCAGCACATTAGGACGGCAATCAATACCACCAAAACATCCAGCACATTAGGACGGCCCCCAATAGCACCAAGACATCAACTAGCTGCGTCTTAGTTCGAGAAACTTGCTGAGAACATTAACTAGGAGAAAGCTACAGACCCATGTAAGAATTAGTAAACAAAAATGTACTTTATTGCACATTGATGTTAGATACACCTAGAGAAGCACTTCTAAAGGGGTTCATCTTCTTCACCCCAAAAGCTGCAACTGTGTTATTTGCAACTGTAGAATATAATGACATCTTTCAAATCGTAGGCCATCTTCACCGAAACGACATGTTTGTCAACGTGACTTAGGAATCAAACACTAAAGGATGTTCAAGAACTTTTAACTTCCCTTAAAAACTTCCCAGAATACCAGATTCGAGACATTCATACCACCGTCCGCGTGAAACTGGATTGCAGTAAGGCATTCGCCACATTCCTTTCCGTCATTTAATGCTCGAGCCTCAAAGTCTTGAGATAGCCGGCTGAATAACTGCATACGCATTGAGGTGTGGTTGTGAACACGTCAACAAAGAGCATTTTGGTCCTCATCTCAAGGCGCCAGTAATCACGGACAGTTCAGCAAGACACCATTTACCCCTACGTGTTTCTGCTCAATATCGCACTATTAATGGCAATTCTGACAATCGCTCCAACATCTATAAATTCAAGTTTTTCTCAGATGACCGCCTTCAACAACCCCGACACGAACACCCCGAGCACCAAAAATACTTGAACTGATCAGTAGAGAAGTCGATGTGTGCTAAAATGAAATCTTCTCAAGATCATGCGAGACAAAGGCAACCTCGAAATTCATGTATTCATTATCAACACATGAACACCGTCCTTGTGGTAATGTATACATAAATTGGAGTAGAAGTAACATCAGATCCAATCAGACGAAGTGTTTAAATGATCAAGCTTGAAAAAAAGCTAATCGGCAAACCTTATGCAAAGCTCTAATGATAATAAGAAAGTAAATAAATCTAATAATAGTACACTTCTTCTATATATGTTCACAGCTGTGCACAAACGTGTTTGTAAATCATTATTATTTATGAATTGTCCTAGGTGGTAATGAAAAGGTCATAGACCGGGCGGACTCGTATGCCTTAAAGGAAAGAACAAACACAATATTGTTGATTGAAAAAGGGCATTTATTATAAAATGCCATAAAGTAGAAACAAACAGAACATATTTTTTTTTCCAGAACGGCATAATCGGTGGTAAAAACACGCCAAAATGGGAACCGGAACGGGAACCCCGCCGCCCATGGTATTGTAAATTCACCATGTCCGTTATGCTTGTTATCCGGCCAGTAACAAAGTAAAAAAAATAATCAAATAAATTATATTATTTACTATTAGAAACAACTACAACAAAACAATATCATCTACAGAGTCAGCATTGAACAAGATGTTCTTAGTCATACAGTATTATTAAACATATTTACTAATCGGCTTCACATGGTATTGGCGACAACGTATTTTTTGAAAACAAATTCACATCATATAGATCGCTTTAATCATCGAATACATGTTGGAAAACAAACAACCATCGTTCCGACAATGCGTTCAATATACGTGCAATGCAGCTTCAACACTTCCTCGTTGTCGATTGAACGGTAAACACTTCATATTTACAAAATACATACCACAAGTGTTAATAAGTGCTTATCGATGTCAAATTGCGTTCAATATAAACATAACAAGAGGACCACATGTGTGTTAAGCGCTTCTCTGAGTATGAACATTTGGGCTTTGCGGTTTCCTATGTCACCCTATTGCACGGTCAGTTTCCGCAATAGAAATGTAATGTGTAGATCATTTAAGCGGACAACTCCAAAACAACTGTATGCTACATACCAAATGATATATGAATATTGCGATTTCAGAGATTTTGTGACGTTACTTTGTTATTTAAGTTTATAGAAACTATCTGACAACCGTATCGTGGCTACTTTTGAATTACATGTAGTATGTAGTATGCATAATTCGAAGAATCTTTGTAGAGAACCATTACGATGTCAACAAAAAACACTGTCAATTACTATTTGAATACTAGAAATATAGATTTGAGATGGCCTGATTTTGACTGACAACTTTAACGAAATACGGATGACAGAAAAAGACCACGACGGATATAAGCTCACTATGAACGTTGTCTATTTTGGAATTTTTCCAAAACTGGAAAGTAAAATACACTGAACAACACTTCTTATGACATTGCCTTCCTTGCACAGCTTTTAACTATTATTATCACCAAAGAATCCAAAAACTATCATAAACCTCGGAAAATGAACCCGCCTAGCATTTGAGTCAATAAATAATAATACAAAATCTATTGTGTTGTTTTAATGGTAACGCTTTGTGACATACTTTTTTCATATTGATTTACACGGTCATAACGTTCACAATGTTCCTTCTTGTTTGTTTTGGTTATGCTAATTAAGTTATCTTGATTTAGTTATCGTTTTACCACGAACATCGTTTTTTTTATGCGAAGTTAATTTCTATGGTCACATAATGTCCATTTTTTTTTACGATTGCAATAACAATGCAGCGGGTATAGTTTATGTCTTTTATTTAATCGAAGTAAAAATTGATAAAATAAAATAAAATTTTATTTAGATTGATGAATATGTCGGGTAAGAAGTGTTGTTCAGTAAAGGCATATAAACGGAACCATTTTTATAGGAGCCCACAAGGAGAATATACGTTTCGACATCTTTAAGGCATACTACCGGATAACAAACAAAAACACATGGCCAATAGTTCCGCCAATGAGCTCAAACAATAATGACGTCAACATCAAATCAGGTGACAGAACACCTTCTATACTTTCATTGAGACAAGTACAATAAGTACAATAGCGAGCTACCCAATTGCAAGATCCTGCATTTGGTCAAAAGGTCACTCAAAAGTTAGTATTGAATAAAGTAATGTGTGAGCCAGTTGAAAGGTAGTAGAAGACGAAGAAGTAGTAGTAGTAGCAGCAGCAGCAACAGAAGCAGCAGCAGCAGCAGCAGTAGCAGTAGAGTTGTTGTTGTTGTTTGAGTAGTAGTAGTTGTTATTTAAGTAGTACTTCTATTTGTAACGATTGATGCAATAGGTATCATTGTCAACACGTAGATTTAACATATATATTGAGTGTATATGTACTTGTATTTTAATGTTCGTAATTACCATTGAAAAAAAATCTGTTATTCGAATACATACCGCAGCTGGTAAATAACTGGATATTTAAATGTCGTGACAGCTGCATGCTCTGTCAAAGCGTTTATTGAGCATGTATTTTAACGATTTGAATCCAATCAAAAACTGTTAAACAGCCGAGCATAAAAGCCCCGAAAAGCGTGTCAATAAAGATATACAATATTGATTCACGTCACAGTGGCTACCACGGTGTTTCTTCCTCGTTCAATGACAAACAGATCATGATCGATTAGTTCCAATTGTAAAATAGCGTTGATTGTGTCGAGCCAGGCGTTGTTTTATATTAGTTGTGAAAGGAACAAAAGACTTATGAGTTGTGTAAAATGAAACTAGCATTATTTTAGGGAAGGGTTTACCATAAAATGTAATACACTATGACATAAATAAAATATACTGAATACATACTATTCAATTTGGACTAAAGGAAACAATAAATATGTTTTTAATATTTATAATTGGAACATTACTTCAAATAACATACGGTAAGATATATCTGTGTTAAAATGGACCGACGTTTAATCACGTGTAACCATTCATAATACAGCAAGTAACGCAATAATTGTATTACAGTTATACAACATAGATTTAAACATTATATGAATATACCTTTTTTAAAGAACAAAAACATGAATTATTAACATACTGACACAGCGCGCGTTAACTATGTATACAAAACATACGCATGATAATAACGAACATTAAATTAAAGTACAGACCCGAATTCGTACAGATTAATTTGATTTGAAATATGATCCGATAGCATGCTGATATTATACTAATGTTATAGCGTAAATTAGATATATCTTTGCATAGTTCAAGTTGACTTTTACGAAATTTCAATTTGACATAGTATGTTTTATTAAATATATATTTGTAATGGTTTTGATAAAAATTTCTTTCATTTTTTTAATTATTTTTTTAAAGCAAATGTCAAACTGAAAAAAAACGTTCTAAAAGTGGATGGATATTGAAAATGTATCGACGGTATTCTTAACATGGATGCTCTCACACAATTTGTTTTTATTATTAAAGCGAAACATTTATGATTATTTCAATCAATAATTAAGAAAGACAAAATATCTTACAAACTCGTCGACAAGTTCTAGGGCCGGGGAAGGTTTCTACTAGACGGGAATGACTCACCTGACACGGTCTATCTTTTACGCCTGTTAGGTCTATAGAGCGTTTAAATGTGTGCAAGTTTGAAGACATTTCTATGTTCTGTTTTTGTTCAGATTGGTCAAACATAATGTTATTGAGAATATTTACACTGGACTGCAATGCACTCGTTCAGTCTGAATACACATGCGTTCAAGTATTTAATTGCGCCTCACTGTGCGAGTGATTTAAATGCAGTGTAATATCCTCGCATTTATGCAGTGGTTTCACTATCTATGTATGGCGTAATGAAGAATTAATTTTATGGTGTCAAACAAGGATAATTATCATGGAACCTTGATGGGAATTAATAGTGTTAATTGAAACAAGATCCCCATTTATTTCTTGCGACAAAACTACCGGGCATGTCTATTTGCAGAACGTGCACCGACAATGCAACACAGAGTGTTCTTGATTGTCACACGCGCACATTATATAAACATTTAGTTAGTCCCACTGTCGAATCATTTGGTGCATGCGCATTGCAACCGTTCATGTCATTGGTCTTTACAAGTAAACATTAGTGTGTAGATAGTGTAACAAAATTGATTCTACCAATGCAGCAATAAATTGTACCAATGTACCAAAGTTGAATATACTTATGACACGGAATAGATTCTATCTATGTAACGGACTAGAATCTACCAATTTAACAGAGTATGTTTTGCCAATTTAATAGAATAGATTCTACAAATATCGGACAAAATACTACATGTTTAAATATAGTTAAAAAGATGATTGTACAATGGTTACATTAATTTGATATGTTAGTCATTTAACATTTTTTTATATACGTTACGTACGACATTGCATCTTACATCACTTGATTATAATCCATCACATTAGCAATTCGTTTTCAGGCCAGACGGCTGGAGGAAGTGTGCTGCACGCTGCTAGCGCGTGCTATGGCGACTCCTCGGGTAAGGGTCTCAACCAGCTGGTGATCACGTGCACTGAGGGGCGCATCTACATAGAGAACATACGGGTCGCTCTCAAACCTGCCGTCCTAGGTAGGGGCGACGTTCAGATTTACTTCATCATCTGTTCTGTTCTGTATCTGTTCTGTACGCGTGTACATTTACATACTCAGACACACTTCCTGCGTATGTTTACTCGGGAAGGTCAATCATTTCAGTTTCAACATGTGTGTTGTTTAGAATTGTCGACCGATTTCAGCGTGTGGGAAAGCCGTGGGAAACGTTTGAAATAAAGTTGGCTAATTTAACATGGACATGTAGTGATCAATGACGTGTTTGGTATGTTTAAAACTGGTTAAAAGTAAAATAGAAAAGAGCAAAAAAACCATGGAGAGAGGGGACAAGTATGGCATATTAACAGCCCTTATATAGGGACTTGTACCCTCTCTCCATGCAGACAACCACACGATCCAACACCTGCCACCTACCGTCGTGTTAATCCAATCTCTCCCTGTAGGCTGCCCGGCGGTCGAGCACAACCTGACGCCTGCCGACCAGCAGACGTGCTGTACGCTGAACGCCACTGCAGACTGCGTCAATACATACCGCGGATACTCGCAACTAGACTTCTATAGGTGGGACTGCCCTCGATAAACGTGTGATGTATATTCATAATGTAAACACCTGAAATGAAAAATCTAATACCTCTTTAATTTCGATTTATAAATTGTATACGCTTGTAGTAGGATTGTATCGATCGGTATGAATTAAACGTAATAAATGTAAAAATAAAACAAACATCTGAATACTTGTAAACGTCGGCTCGTCACAATTTTTCACGTTTTTATTTCTCTTTCTATGTAATAGTTGCCTCCTATATTGTATTTATTCACGTACATCTCCTCTTGATTACTGCGCTATATTAAATATAGCTTGTTTTACCCATTAATGAATTCAAGCTCTGAAATCGCGCCTGATTTCATTGAACGCTATTCTACTTTGTGTTCCTCCTGGCAGGGACTGCAATGGGCGTGTCTCGTGCTCCAAGCCCGTGGTGTGGGACGGGTTGACCTGCCCTGACCCCGCCCCCTACCCCGCCCCCACCGTCAGCAACTACATGGTGCTCGAGTACTACTGTCAGACAGGTTAGAGTCGGATATACACTTGGCAATAGTTACAGCACAGGAGGGAAGCCCATATTTTGTGTGTGTGTCTATATATGATATAATAGAGACAAGCAGTTCAACTTCATTTGCCGTAAAACTAGACCATCTTTACTGTAAACCATGTAACTCGAACAATTTTTATTTGTACTCAGGGGATATAACTCTCAAATTCAATATTCGCAAACATCTACCGAAATCGAAATGTGTTTATTTTTATTTTCAAGTTAATTTGATACCCAATCTTAAAATATTGCGAAATATTTTAGTATGAATGCAACATTAAATTGAAAAATATATTTTGTTATTCTTTTGAGCTTTTATCACATCACTTCTGAGTAGTGCGTGCGTGCCGGATTACATATTACTTCTATCACATATTCTTTTCCCAGTCAGAAAGTGGTATACATGTAAGCATTCATGCGTGTAAGAGGCTTACATACCGTGTAATGTGAAACACAATTCACATACAATAAAAGTTTATTTGCAATGCATTATTCCATTTTATATGTTATTTTGTATATTATTGCATTACATGCTGCAGTGCTTTAAAAAGTAAAGTTTGTTAAGTTGCAAAGGGAATAAACAAACCGATGAAATAAGCATTTAAAAAAAATTATATTAATATTTTCAATTTTTGAATTAAACACCAAAATCGAAGTTGTGGTCAGTTAGGTATAATGAGGAGAATATTGATGTGAAGGTAAGTAAATTCCTTGTCGCATTGCAAAATTTAAATTTATTATTAGTTCAAATGTAAAAGTAAGAGGCTGTTTAGTTCGGGGTACGTTATAACTTGTGTTAAGTCTGTCACAATGCCTTACAAGGCGGTGACCTAATGTTCATGGTTTTCCATATATGTTTTGTCCTGTGTTTTGTATAGGACATTGACCACTCGGGATTAAATAAAAGACCGGCGGCTGTTAGTAGGATTGTATCTCCTGCTGGAGTAATCACATGTATTAAGTGGACATCCAATTTGTATGACTTTCAAAAGCAATTGATTTGAAGCATAATGATAACCTTTATCTAAATCAAATCAATATATAATAATATAATAAGATTGCTTTTGTTCAAATATCATTTTCATGACTTCCGCGTCTTTTTTACGCAATGTAGCTGTAAACTACACATAAGTTATATCTTTTTATGTTTATAAGTCTAGACATATTAAACGAACATTTAATCACGTATCCCCCCATCACATTCTTTAACTGAAGACGATCGGTTATTGACATGAAAATACACAAGTGTTATTTACAACCAACGCCGGTAATTTGATTCTCTCTTTGTAATCGCCGTTAAAGCACGGTTTATTTCTTTTAGTTCGAATGCCATAAGTTCTGTTGCTCTGTATATGTCAGAGGGCGTGTACAACTCGAGTTGCGCTGACGTCACGGACTGCCGCTACGCCCATCCGGAGTGCCGCTCCCAGGTGTGTGTATGCGAGTCCGGGTACACGTACGTGGGCAGCGAGTGCGAGCGAGGTACGTGCGGACTCTCGCACACAGCGAAACTGCAGTTGATTCGTGGTTCATGCATGAACACTTAATCCAAACATTCGATACAAAATACAAGTACATGTACATGTAAACAGAACTAGCGCATTATCACGACCGCAATTGTTCAGAATACATGTGCTTTTTTAAATTGTTTATTTTAGACCTAATAATAAACAAACATAATACCAGTCTGTACCGTCATTTAATTACGGTCTCGGATGTCATACATAGAATTGTGCATAATTCTACATGTTCATTTAAAGACAATGCACATTCACATTTCAGACGGGGATGTAGGCGGGGTTTGTCTGAAAATTATCGGCTCTAGTTGCGTGGACAGCAATAGCGAGTGCTCATTTGGACATACTTGCGCGTGTAAAATAGGATATGCAGAGCAAAACGGCACCTGCATTATTAGTAAATATGTGTTTTATGGTTAATTTGTAATATTGTTTATATTAATTTTGGTGTATTTTTAGTATGCACTGATAAACAAACGAAATTAATTATTCAAAGATTACGAGGTCCTTACGGCTCGGACTCCGACACAATGGCATTTCCCATCGTTGTCATTTGGCGACTGTCGATATATGGTTTGACCATTTATTTTGTTTTGGCATTGTGCTGTAGCTAAGCTTGACAAAACTTGTCTGGCATGGTGATAACACACGAAATGCACGTGCTCTATGGGTCAGTATTAGCTATAATTGCCCCGGCATCTCTACCACTCACTGTACAAACCATGAAGCCCATAGCTACCCAGAAGGTTGATGATAAGCCTAATAGAAAACACAGCCAGGGCTAAACATCAACAGTATGTATTCGTAATTGCACTGTCAACTTCACCTTGTGTTTCAGGCTCCGAAGCGTTATACAGAGATGAAGCGTGCTACGGGGCACTGGCCGACAACCAAATCCGACTCAACTGTACCACAGGCTACATACACATAACCAGACTGAGAGTTGCCGCCAAACCTCTCATTGCAAGTAAGACGTCACTATATGAGCATGTAAACATTACTGCAAATTGTTGGTTGATGTGCTTTTGCAGTGATTCAAAGAACCCGGAAAAAAACTCATGATCAAAACATGTCCTCGCACCGTTAATCTTTATTAAAAAATGTATTTAGACTTCGAGTAAATGCCGTTTGCTGTGTGACCTATTCAGATGAGTTTAATGGCCATTGTTATTTGGATACTTATTACTAGATACCTAATCAGACACATGCTAAACTCTTACAGGCTGCCCCGAGCTCAACGGTAACGGTGCGGAGTGCTGCACGAGTGACGTATTCAAGGACTGCGTGAACGACTACACGGGGGAAACCGTAGGCAGCTTCCACGAGTGTAACGGCCTCCGGGCATGCACGAAGCCTGTCGTGCGTCAGCAACTGCAGTGTGGCAAGGACGCGGGCATCTACCCGGCCTCCAGCACCTTCATGATAGTGGACTATCACTGCTTGGAAAGTATGTGAGCCGGGGAACATTGGCAAACATGAAATCAGTCACTCACGTTCAGTAATTCTGTTGACACGCCTATCAATTTAAATAGACCTTAGTCTACGTATACGTATATAATAGTACTTGAAGTTGTTACCTGCCTTACCAATACGGCATTATACGCTCATGGATTACGGTTGTCTGCCTTCGTTATAAATCCAAAAAGCATATTTTACTCTATGTACATTTCAGTGAATCACACATAAATACGATGTGACGTAACGGTAACCTTATCATGTCACTAACAACCCATTTCATGAAAGAATTGTGCACTTTTGCAGAAGGACAAAACTTCGGTATATGCAACACGACGGGCGACTGCTCGGATCCGGCGGCCAGCTGCGACAAGGCCCGGTGTCACTGCGTGGAGGGATACACAGCCACGCACTACTTCGACGACTGCTGGCAAGGTAGATATTGTGCTGTGGCGCCTGGTCGCACCGTTTTCTACCTGTTGGTAAGCGTCTCGGTGGTTGTACTTTGCTAGTTTGCTAAGAGAGTTTGTGCACTATACTTCTCTCATATTGTGGCTATAACTTTGCTAGTACTTGTTTCTTGTACACCTGGTACTTTCACTGAGAAACACTCTCAACGCAGCTTTTCACGAGGCGAAACATACATGTTTACTTAAAAAACAACAACTGTTTTTTGACATCGTTTACACTGATCGAATTTGAGAATTACAACAAAAGGTTTGACGCTTTTACATTCATTTACGTCTCGTTCATGCCGTGTTATTTCTAAGACGGGTTTCCTAACGGAAAGTGCGAGTTCGAGTCCGGCACAGCCTGCTACCTCAACGGCACCCTATGTGACCACGGCTCCAGGAAGTGTGTCTGTGGAGACGCCTTCATCGCGCAGAACAACGGCATATGTGATGCAGGTACGGGAAGTTTAGTGTATTTGTTTTGTTGGCACGCAACTCACTGACGACAAATTAAACGTCAAAACATATTCTACTAGTATTTAATGTAATTTAATTGGATACCGACATTTCACGTGTGCTTTTTTATATACCATTGGGTCGCATAACTGATTTTAAACAGAGTTGTTCACAGATTTTCGCCCTTTTAATTAAGTTCTTTATTAAATTGATAAATGTAAACAGCGGAATGAAAGAGCGACAGTATAGTACCATATATATAATTTTAGAAACAACGTGTACTCAACCTGAGCTCGAACCAGTGACCCTTGGATTAAAAAGTTATCGCGATAACCACTCCACTATTCGCTCTATCATTATAAAGTGAATTGTAGACTCAATATAAGCGATCAATTTGTTGTCACTAAATATAACGAAAACAACAAAAACACTCCAAATTATTCATTCGTTTCGCGTTTGTAATGCTTTATTATTTCCTAATTTCCAACGATGATTAATCTTAAACGAAAGTGTATTTTAGTAGGAGTCTACGTCATTGGTGTTATTTTGCTCCCTACTGCATAGTTTTTTTTTTATCTGTAACAAAAAAGATGGTAAATTCTCATTTCAACAATCTTTGAATATGTCCCGAACACGGACATTTAAGTCTAAACGTTTAATAAATCGCGCTAAAATAGTGTGAATTGGTCCATAATTCATTAAATGTTTGCACAGGATTTCTGTTTGTGAAAACCACTTACACGTAACAGAAAATTTGTAGTTCATAATCGTGGACACCGTGTTTATAGATAGATCTATTATTTAGAAGAAAGAACGTCTGAATTTTTCTTTTCGATCTCAGAAAAACGGACATCGACTTAACCGAATTCAAGATAAAGAATTCAGTCGCATTAAAAGTATAGAGATCTATGTTATGTTTGCACCAGAGAACTCTTACAAGACGCGATGTAACTCGACTACTGACTGCCAGATGGACAATATGGTGTGTGAAAAGGGCCGCTGTGATTGTAGGCAGCACTTCATCTACACACGCGGGCAATGTCTGTCAGGTAGAAACATTTACATTAGACGGTTTCGCGGTTTCAGTTGTGCAAAATGTGTAGAAATGATAACAAACACTTAATTTCTGAATGTTACGCTTTTTTTTGTAACTCAATATTGAGCCATTCGTTAAACATGAATGATCTGTGTCAGTTAGCCGTTCTTCTGCCACATTGTTTCGTCCTGATATTGTATCAGTACATGCTTTTTTGAATTCGCTTCTATTTCCCACACTTTTTTGTCAGACAACGACTATAACATGAGCTGCAACGCGAGCACGAAGTGTAAAGGTGACAACATTGTTTGCAAGGATGGAAGATGTATATGTACACCAGGTCACACATATAGGGACAGCTACTGCTCCCCAGGTATCAACATTGGCAACTCATTACGTTACAGAACAGAACAGAACATTATTTTATTACACATAAACTTTACTATTTCTAGTATTAAAAAAATGATTATACAAAATACATGAAAACATGAATATAGTAAGTCTGTTTTGCAGAAATTTTCTAATCAAGTAATGGATGAACTTTACAGATATTTAAATAAAACTCATTTTATCTCACATGTAATAAGCGTCTCAAGATATATATGGAACCGTTTTTGTATGTCTATTTTAATCGATAGAATAAAACAATAATTTTTAAGAAAGCAAAATAATAAAATTTGAATCCGAATCAGTTAACATTTTAGCAACACACACACACACACACTACCTAATTATATTTATACTTATTGTGTATGCAACAACTATATAGGCATATACTAGCTACAGACATGGTTAAATACAGCATTTCACATAATGTCACAATTTATTTAGTTTGAAGTTATACATATACAAGTTATACATTATACAATGATATAAGAATTAAGTTGGCGAATTTTTAGTGCTTCTGTTATGAACTTTCCTAACTTGAACATTTCACTTTTATTTTGTGTAGTTAACAACTGCGTAAGTTTAAACATGTTCGGTCTAACTCTATAGTACGTTTTGATGTAGTTTTCTCTTATTTGGACATATTTGACACATTTAAACAAAAAGTGGAATTCATCCTCAACTTCATCGCTTTTACATAATTGGCAGCTAACAAGCAACACGGTATCGTATTTCGCGGCTAATTGAGTTCATTGTCATACTATAGCACTTGAATATTACCAATAAATAGTGTGAAAGATTGCCACGGTAATTCGTTTTGCCAGAGTACAACAAGTCGTGCGCGGTGACTGCAGACTGCCCAGCCCTCCAGATGGTATGCACGGACGGACACTGCCTCTGTGCGCCGGCACACAGCTACATGCAGGCCGCGTGTAGGCAAGGTACCACCAGTAAAAAACTGTCTGAGCAACCAAGTACAAAGATAAAAATCATTACAACAATCATAACGTGGACGGGGATTTGAACTCGACTGTGATATGTAAAATTGATTTTCGAAATACATATTATGACTATGATATTTGTCATTTCCTTGCATGAACTTGTTTCTAACGTAATCATCGCTGATCTTCTTATAGGCAAAACCAAAGAAATGAGCGTTGTTAAACTACTCGTTAACTATTCAGAAATAAGTTATGGTACATGATAGTTTTCCTTTCCATCGCATACATTTATCAAAACATGTTAGAAACGAACTTAATGTCGAATTATCGTTAATAATCGAAAAAAAAATTTTTCAAGGGAGGCTATTTACCACGACGGGCCAACTCCCTTCGTGATTTTATTCCATAGCATCACAACCCCTATCTTTGTTTATTGATATAGTAACACATTGTTAACATATTGTATTTCTTACGTCCCACAGCTTCATAACATCATATGATATGTTTCCTGCCATCGGATAACACATTGGAACACGAGTGCGTGTTTTGTTTCAGACGGCAGCCTGGGCGGAAGATGCAACTCCTCGCTGCCTTGCGTGGACGCGAACACGACTTGCAACAACGACACGCACACGTGCCAGTGTGAACCCACGTACTCAGAATTTGAAAATAAGTGTTATAGAGGTAAATTTACGCTCGTCGCTGAACATAATAGCGGAGCGTGTACAAGACCATATACACGTCACATACATTTTGTGGAGCTATTTTATTTCATACTTTAACAATTATATTTTTATCATGCAATGCATACGATTTTATACCGTTCAACTTTATTCATTACGTCATTTCAAATGTGCCATTTGTTAATATGAAATATTATGTCCTTGCGCCTGGTAGTTTTTTCTTTTTTCCAGGTCCCTAAGTCGCCGTGTATTACAAGTATTAATAAGACTATTATTAACCCTGGTCGGTTTTAATCGCTGTGCTATATAGAATATGGAATTGTATATGCCCAATCAAATATCCAGACCTATTTCTTACGTGACGTTGGTACCCAACATATTTGCTATAAATACAGAAGGCTATGTCTTTTCTTTCACATATGAATTCAGTTATCCTGCTTATCTGTTCCCATGCTCTTCTGTTCTCGTATGCACGTATCTTTGTCCATGTTTTAGACAACCTTTTGCACGGTCATTGTTTCAATACCACGGTGTGTGTTGTTATGCACACTGTTTGTGTTGACAACACTTGCAAGTGTAAAGAAGGTTTCTCTGAGGTCAAAGGGGAATGTATCCAAGGTATTAGTGCAATCTGAGGCTCGATGTCTTTATGTTGTGTGCTTACTGCTTAATATCGCAATTGACAGTTGCTATTAACATTCCAGCTGCATCGTTCCATTACCTGCTTGTTTTTGTTTTAACTAAAAGAACTTTTTATCAGCAAGCAATAAACCTTTTTATGTTATTTATGTAGGTACAACTTAATCATTCATTTGTTATAAATATGTGTTGTGCATTTTATGCTAACAATATACTTTCTTAATTCTAATAATATCGTGGTCTGCTTTTATTGACTTAACACTGAAAATATTAACAGCAATGAAAGTCTTTAAGCAACTACCTTTTTTATTATCCATGCTAATATATGATTCCACGGTATGCCTTTACATGTAGACGTTGGTGGTCAGAGAAAAACGCACTAGTAAAACGTGTATTGAAGGGAAAGTCCGACAGCATGAGCTCAAGTATGTTGTTGGACTGAGAGGAAACATGATTTTTCATTAAAACTATTGTCTTCAAAGGAATAATTGACAAAATATGTCGGAGAAGAACTGAGTTATGTATACTCACAATCTACGATCATTATTTAATTGTTGAAGTATCTTTAAATGCATCCGTGGTATTTGTTAGTCGATGATTAAATGCTCTGGTATATTTCATGACAACTGGAATCGGTATATTGACACGCGATAGAGTGCATTATGTATGGTCTACTATCCAGGTTTTTGGCATACGGTAAACAGTTGTGTAGGTATTTTGTAACCGACATGTTGTTTTTTCTCTTTGTTTTGATTTGTTCGGAAGAAAACTGAGTGCAATTTAACGCAGTTTAAACAGATAGGAACAAAGTATCATTGGACGTATCATCAAGAAACAAAGGAACAGGCATTACAAAAAATACACTATTTCAACACATTTTTACATTTTCTCCAACCTGGAGGGACAGAATGGGTTACCAAAATAAGCACGCTGCATCACACTGCTATTTCGCTCTAGATCTGTCCCTATGGTACTTTGCACACTGCTATTTCGCTCTAGATCTGTCCTTATGGTACTGTGTACACTGCTATTTCGCTCTAGATCTGTCCTTATTACACTGCTATTTCGCTCTAGATCTGTCCTTATGGTACTTTGCACACTGCTATTTCGCTCTAGATCTGTCCTTATGGTACTTTGCAATATTTGTTTGTAAGTAACACGATAACTGGATGAAATAAAGTTTCATGATTGATATTAATATGTAAATGTGTGCGGTGTAAGATTTTTCATGTTTGTGCATAGAGATATTTTAAAATACCATCTGTTCTCATACAATATTAATACAATGTTAAACATTTAATATATTGAAAGTAAACTCCCATTTAAAAACCTTTTGTGATAAATGGAGGCTTTTTTGCTAAGAAAATATTACTTCATTTAAAATTATTATTTAAAACATATACACACCATGGAAAAACTAGTTTATTTGCACATATATAGTATTTCTCGCATGTAATATGTATTATACTTTGTTGCCCATGGGCTTTACATTTTTACTGTAGGTTAGGTTTATGTTTAAAGTATTTTGTTTCCCTTTATTTAATAAATAATAAACTCCGCTATGTAAGTGTCCTACGTATCTAATGGTCTGCTGTTGCACACGTGTTGTCTGGTTTCAGACGGAGAACCAAACGGCAGGTGTCGGGTGACGGCGGATTGCAACTTCACCCACGCGATATGCGTGGACAACACGTGCATCTGTCACGCGGGATACACGTTACTGGATGGCAAATGCTTATCAGGTATATAAGCAAACAAACTATTTTTGCTTGCTTGTCCAGGGATTTACACAGATTTGAATTACATTTAACCTCTCTTATGCGTGCATTTATTTGTTGATTTTCTTCTTGATTAATTGATTTTACCTGTTTCAGATGGCTCCAATGGCGCGCCCTGCCTCAACACCCCCGGTATAGCGACGTGCCTTGACGTGAATGCCGTCTGTACAGAGGGACGATGTGTGTGCTTGTCAAAGTTCCAAAATGTACACGGCGTCTGCAGACAAGGTACCACTATAAGAATAAAATGATTAATTATGTTTATAATTAGTGATAATTGTAACCACAGCTTTAATAATTGTTTATTATTTAATGTATGCTGCAGGACTTCGCCTGTATTTTAATGTGGCTTGCCAAAGGTAAAAGAGTATCGGATATTAGTAAAAATATTTCTCTCCAGATAGTCAATTTGGTTTCGTTTTACCTCTGTTTGTTGTGCCAAACTATGGCATTTGGATGTGTTACATTGCAGACCAGCATCTCGGCGGTTGGTGTAACTCTACACACCCCTGCCTGGACGCCTTCACGAACTGTTCTGATACTGGAACGTGTGAATGTGTGTCGGGCTACCAGGGAGTGAACGGAAGCTGTGTGCGAGGTAAGATTGCCTTGAAACGTCTAGCCGTAATAGTAAACGTGTTTTAAACTGGTGTTTATTTATGTTCAACGTTTTCCTGATTTCATATAAATAACAGTATATAAAACGGAACGACAACATTGCGGGAGGCAAAAATAAAAAATAACGTCATTATTTTGAGGTAACGATATATTCCCGCGAAATTCTCCATAACTTTTTTTACTTGAACGCTGGTATCAATTGTTATCCACTCTTTATAGTAAAACAAGGATAGTTTCAATCGTGGCTTGGTCATTTTCAAAAAAAGAAGATCGTTTTCTGACTACTCGTGATTAAAATCAGTATTTATCAACATACACCCTCTATTCAATCAAATAATATTTGCATTCAATAAGTTATCGTTGCAACACAATTGTATCACTTCTTAACATGCAGTCAGTTGCAGCTTAGTTTCTTTTCCTCCTTTTAGTTGGGTCAGTGGGCGGCACGTGTTTTCCCAACGTCACGTGCAGCGACGCGCACGTGGTGTGTGCAGCAGACGACATCGGTCTGTGTATGACGGATGTGTGCCACACTGGTATCTGTCAGTGTTCAGCGGGAACGGCGCTCTCAGTGGCGGGACTTTGTCTGGAACGTACGTAGAACTAGTTTGAGCGGAGCTCAGATAATAATTATTTTTGTGTGGATTGTACGTATGATTTGTGCCGAAAGAAAGTACTAGTTGTCTCTGTTTCGCGCGTGCGTATCGTAATTGGGGAGCGTTAGTAGTTTCTGTGTTGAACGTACGTAGAACTTGTGACGAGTGTACGAAGTATCTGTGTGGAATGTACGTAGTATCGGAGTGGAATGTACGTAGTATTTGTGTGGAATGTACGTAGTATCTGTGTGGAATGTACATAGTATATGTGTGGAGCGTACGTAGTATCTGTGTGGAACGTAGTAGTATCTGTGTTGAAAGTACGTATTATCTGTGTGGAATGTACGTAGTATATGTGTGGAACGTACGTAGTATATGTGTGGAACGTACATAGTATCTGTGTGGAACGTACGTAGTATATGTGTGGAACTACGTAGTATCTGTGTGGAATGTACGTTGTATCTGTGTTGAATGTACGTATTATCTGTGTGAAATGAACGTAGTATCGATGTGGAATGTATGTACTATCTGTGTGAAGCGTACGTACTATCTGTGTGAAGTGTACGTAGTATCTGTGTGGAGCATACGTAGTATCTGTGTGGAACGTACGTAGTATCTGTGTGGAACGTACGTAGTATCTGTGTGGAACTACGTAGTATCTGTGTGGAATGTACGTTGTATCTGTGTTGAATGTACATATTATCTGTGTGGAATGTACGTAGTATCAATGTGGAATGTACGTACTATCTGTGTGAAGCGTACGTACTATCTGTGTGAAGCGTACGTAGTATCTGTGGGGAGCGTACGTAGTATCTGTGTGGAACGTACATAGTAGCTGTGTGGAATGTAAGTATTATCAGTGTGGAATGGAAATAGTATCTGTGTGGAACATACGTAGTATCTGTGTGGAAAGAACGTCGTTTCTGTGTTGAACTTACGTAATATCTGTATGGAATGTACGTAGTGTCTGTGTGGAATGTACGTTGTATCTATGTGGAATGTAGGTATTATCAGTGTGAAATGTACGTAGTATATGTGTGGAACGTACGTAGTATCTGTGTGGAACGTACGTAGTTTCTGTGTTGAACTTACGTATTATCTGTGTGGAACGTACGTAGTATCGGTGTGGAAAGTACGTAGTATCTGTGTGGAATGTACGTAGTATATGTGTGGAATATACGAAGTATCTGTGTGGAATGTACGTAGTATAGGTGTTGAATGTACGTAGTATGTGTGTGGAATGTACGTATTTTCGATGTGGACCGTACGTAGTATCTGTGTGGAACAAATGTAGTATCTGTGTGGAACTAAGGTAGTATCTGTGTGGAACGTACGTAGTATCTGTGTGAAATGTACGTAGTATATGTGTGGAACTAAGGTAGTATCTGTGTGGAACTAAGGTAGTATCTTTGTGGAACGTACGTAGTATCTGTATGGAACTAAGGTATTATCTGTGTGGAACGTACGTAGTATCTGTGTGGAATGTACGTAGTATATGTGTGGAGCGTCCGTACTTTCTGTGTTGAATGAACGTAGTATCTGCGTGGAACGTACGTAGTATCTGTGTGGAATGTACGTAGTATCTGTGTGGAATGTACGAATTATCTGTGTTGAATGTACGTAGTATATGTGTGGAATGTACGAACTATCTGTGTTGAACGTACGTAGTATCTGTATGCAATGTACGTAGTATCTGTGTAAAAATGTACATAGTATCTTTGTGGAACGTACAAGTGTATGTGTGGAATGTACGTAGTATCGATGTGGAATGTACGAAGTATCTGTGTGGAATGTACGTAGTATCTGTATGAAATGTACGTAGTATGTGTGTGGAATGTACGTAGCATCTGTGTGGAATGTACGTATTATCGGTATGGAATGTACGTAGTCTCTTTGTGGAATGTACGTAGTATCTGTGTGGAATATACGAAGTTTCTGTGTGGAATGTACGTAGTATCTGTGTTGAATGTACGTAGTAACTGTATAGTATATGTGTGGAATGGACGTAGTATATTTATGAAATGTACGTAGTATCTGTGTGGAATGTACGTAGTTTCTGTGTGGAATGTACGTAGTATCTGTGTGGAATGTACGTAGTATCTGTGTGGAATGTACGTAGTATCTGTGTAGAATGTACGTAGTATCTGTGTCGAATGTACGTAGTATCTATGTGGAATGTACGTAGTATCGGTGTGGAATGTACGTAGTATTTGTATGAAATTTACGTAGTATCTGTGTGGAATGTACTAACTATCTGTGTGGACCGTACGCAGTATTTGTATGAAATTTACGTAGTATCTGTATGAAATGTACGTAGTATCTGTGTGGAATGTACGTAGTATCTGTGTGGAACGTACGTAGTATCTGTGTGGATCGTAGGTAGTATCTGTATGAAATGTACGTAGTATCTGTGTGGAACGTACGTAGTATATGTGTGGAATGTACGGAGTATCTGTGTGGAATGTACGAAGTATTTGTGTGGAATGTACGTAGTATCTGTGTGGAATGTACGGAGTATATGTGTGGAATGTACGAAGTATCTGTGTGGAATGTACGTAGTATCTGTGTGGAATGTACGGAGTATCTGTGTGGAATGAATGGAGTATCTGTGTGGAATGTACGTAGTATCTGTGTGGAATGTACTGAGTATCTGTGTGGAATGTACGAAGCATCTGTGTGGACTAAACAGAGTACCTTTATCGAACGTACGTAGTATCTGTTTGCAACGAAGGTAGTATTTGTATAAAACGAACGTAGTGTCTGTGTGGAACGTACTAAGTGTATGTGTGGAACGTACTTTGTATTTGTGTAGAACATATTATGTGTGTGGAGCGCAATGGTGTGCGAGTACGTAGAATGTGTTTGTCTTGTTCGTAATAAATGTGTGGGACATTTTTACACATACTTCTTTAGAAGTTAACACAGCTCTATGGCTAAAATCAGCGTTTCTTCCATACACATGAAAGAAAAAGATAAAATTACATAATTTAACATAAAGTATTAATGTGAAACAAGCCTGTTTACACGTATGCCTAAAAGTTCATTGAAACGCGTCAACAGATTTACAATGTGCGTACTCAACATACATTTTCCTTTTCAGTGTTGTTGTACACTTGAAATTGATTAAGTCCACATCTCATTATGTGGGCGAGAGGAAAAAAAGAAAATTGTCATCGAATAAATCCAGCATGTATACAAGACGATATTAAAAGCAGATGCAATCACGCCTAATATTGATTTACCTGTGTCGAAATATAAACTGTTATAAGCACAGGAGGGACGCCCATATGTCAAAATATAATCTGTTATAAGCACAGGAGGGACGCCCATATGTCGAAATATAAACTGTTATAAGCACAGAGGGAAGCCCATATGTCGAAATATAAACTGTTATAAGTACAGGGGGGACGCCCATATGTCGAAATATAAACTGTTATAAGCACAGGAGGGGCGCCCATATGTCGAAATATAAACTGTAATAAGTACAGGAGGGACGCCCATATGTCGAAATATAAACTGTTATAAGGACAGGAGGGACGCCCATATGTCGAAATATAAACTGTAATAAGCACAGGAGGGACGCCCATATTTTGTTGTTTATATATATATTCTATAATAGAGTCTCTTTTATAGCATATATAAAACACATATATATATATATATATATGGGCTTCCCTTCTGTGGTTATAAAGGACGAGATGTGTAAGTCCCCTATCGGTTTCATCGTCCAAGTGGCTCAAGGTTTATACTCCGTCCGTCATATCCGTCCGTCTGTTTGTCCATCCGCCCTCAAAATATGTTCCGATTTTTTAAATTATAACTGTAGATTCGTGGATTTAACTTGGTATACTTATTTAAGGCAATGTGTGGATCATGTACGACCCTTTTTCCCCAGAGTTAAAATGTCAGGTGGGTGTAATTAAAACAAATAATTAAACTTAAAATTGTTATAACTCAAAAAGCAAAATATTACCCTGAAGCATAGTATACACATTTTACTACATGTATAGGTTTCCAATATGCATGTCGGCCAAATTTTCTTCCTCTGTTCATCCGTCCGTCTGCCCGTTCGTCGGTTAAAACACTGACATAATCGCTGCTTTAAATAAGGTTGTTGGGTCAGTTTATACAGCCAACTTTACTGTATTTAACAACCCACTGGTCTGTTACATGGCCTTCTTATTTTTATTAAACTATATTTGTCTGATCAGTGTATCGTATAATCTGGTTGAATTTATGTTGACCATGTATTTATGTAACCTGTCGCTGTCTGTTGCAGACGGCTCTACTGGCGGCCTGTGTAATGGTACGATAGCGTGCAGGGACGGGGGCGCCGTGTGCACGGAGGGACGCTGTACTTGCAAGGGCGGCTTCAAGGATATCAATGGAGTCTGCAGACAAGGTGCACAATGAGATCTTAGTCTCCGTAATGCCTCATTAACGTATCTGTATATTATTAAATAATACATAACATGTTACTACACGAAGTGTTTTGTTTAAGAATTAAGTGAATACGTTCCGATAAACGAATTGAGCTAATGTGACATTTGCTTTAACATCGAACTCGCCCGTTTACATTGCAGACCAGCATCTCGGTGGTTGGTGTAATTCAACACACCCCTGCCTGGACGCCTTCACGAACTGTTCTGATACTGGAACGTGTGAATGTGTGTCGGGCTACCAGGGAGTGAATGGAAGCTGTGTGCGAGGTAGGATTGCCTTGAAATCCGCGTATTTTTTGTTTTGAAATAAATACGAATACGACACGATATAAAGGGGTATACTGGAATCGTCACGTACACATTTGTCCGCAGAAGTTCTCCTACATCTTTCAACGTACAAACGTGCATGGATTTTGCCTTATAATGTGAAGTTGTGCATGTACGATTTTTATCATCCTACGTTAAAATAACTAAAGAAAACAGTTTTGTTATTAGTATAGACTTAATAAGCAAAAATATACATCTCTGAAACAACAACGTCCAGATATTTTATATTTGGTATATAACATTGTTTATTGGCCATCTGCGTGGTTTTACGAAATTATGACCCTGTTCGCTAACACGTTACAATTGTTAATTTAACGAACCAACACATATCTTCTATTAAATTGACCAATACATTTAACGTTAAAATTAGTTTTCTAGTATTTGTCGAGCAGTTTTACCATTTAATATTTTAAAATGTTTCTTTTCACTTTCTGGTAGTTGGGTCAGTGGGCGGCACATGTTTTCCCAACGTCACGTGCAGCGACAAGAACGCGGTGTGTAAGGCAGACGACATCGGTCTGTGTATGCCGGGCGCGTGCCAGCCAGGGGTGTGCCAGTGCAAGGCGGGAACGTCACTCTCATTGGCGGGACTTTGTGTGGAACGTACGTAGCGTCTCATTTGAACATGCGTGGTATATGAATGAAACGTACGTAATATCTGTGAAGAATGTAAGTAGTATATGGATGGATAATTTATAACGTAGTATCTGTGTGGAACGTACAGAGTATATGTGTGAAATATACGAAGTATAGGTGGGGAAAGTACGTAGTTTCTGTTTGGAAAGTACCTAGCTATGTGTCATTGTAACGTATGTAGAGCAGAAAAATAACAATTATAAATACAAATGTTGTAGTAGTTATTTTATTTAAAGCAATATGACGGTTTTGATTTATAATGCGTCTGATAGATGGCATCCATGTCATTTATACGATAGTATTTGTGGACCTTGTGTTGTAGTATTTGTATCTATTCGTTTTGACCGTTTGTACCTGTTACCCGGTGGCTGTTGCAGACGGCTCTACTGGTGGCCTGTGTAATGGTACGATAGCCTGCAGGGACGCAAATGCCGTCTGCACGAATGGGCGCTGTACTTGCAAGGGCGGCTTCAAGGTCATCAATAGAGTCTGCATGCAAGGTGCGCAATGGGATCAAGGATCCGTTATGTCTTCGTAATGTATTTGTTCCAATACTCGTACGAGAAAACATTAAAAACTTAAAATGGAAACTTTTTTTGCGACTAAAACGTAATACAGTTTGATAAACTAATGTAACGGGACAGGCTAATTTAGTATGTAGAGCGCCGGACTACTCATTCCACAATTGCGGTTTCGATTCCCGGCCCGGTCACATTACTTGTGCTAAGATTGGTCATGAAATTAGTTCCACGACCACCAATTAGTCATGATTCAAGTATGGCAATTGTCAGATAGTCACTGACACCCGAAGTACATGTATCTGCATTCAAGTACTTGTAAGAAAGCTTACTCATACAGGAAAAGTGTACATATGCAAAATAGCTGTGAAACAACTGTAAGTTTTTTTGAAAACGACGGAATTCGAAACAAACGAACCAACTTACTCATATTGTGACCATTGTATTATATAAGCATCGCGCGATTACTTCACAGACCAGCATTACGGTGGTTGGTGCAACTCTACAACCTTCTGCATTGACTCCTACACGAACTGTTCTGATGCTGGAACGTGTGAATGTGTGTCGGGCTACCAGGCAGTGAATGGGAGCTGTGTGCGAGGTAGGCTTTATTATAACGACAAAACAAGCACAGCTATGGACTGTAGCAAATAAGCAATAGTAAAAACAATGCCAACAAATGGACGACTATGCTGGTACTCCTTATTGATCAAATGTGCACGTCTTTTCAAGCGTTGAGAAATCGGGAGAGAAACAAAGACATTAAACGATTTTTCATCACTGAAATGATCTACACTGTATTATTGTTGTATTTTAATGGATACCATGTTACAACGTGTTCTGTAATTTCAGTCGGTGACGTGGGCGGCGTCTGCTCGCAGGAGCGTCAGTGTCGTGATGAGAACGCGCGGTGCTTGACGGACGGTCTGTCCGTCTGTGCCGGAACCCCCTGTCTGCCGGGGCTCTGTGACTGCTTAAGCCAATGGAGACCGGGGCCCGGGGGCATTTGTAGGAAAGGTATGTTATGTGTTCCAAGTATAATTACATGTAGCTGATGATTTAATATTAAGCGGAAAAACGACCGCATTTCCAATTAAAATATGTACATGCAGTTAAAAAATACATTTTTTGTTCGCAATAACAAGAAAAAGTCATAATGTTTAATGAAAATGTTGAATGCATAATGTTTAAAATGTAGTTTGCCTACACCGAGATTCGAACTCTGGACCTTTAAGAGCAAAAACATTCACAAACTCTCTACTCATAGACCACTCACGCTCTTGATAGTAACATCATATTTTAGACGTCATGTTAATAATACCCTTATTGTACAAATTATCGATAAAAAGCGTTACAAAAGCTTTATAATTTTTCCGATGTCGATTGATGGTTATCGACAAACCAGCGTATACATTTTTTTCTTGCTCAGAATTGTTATTTTGCTTATTTGCTTATGCATATAATTTGAATCTATGACATTTTTGTAAACTTGTCATTTTTTCTAACTTGTAAATTTCAACATGCGGTAAGCGTCTCTGGCATTTTATTGTAAGCCTCATCTGATATATTACCGAACGTATATGCTGTAACCTGAAATTCCATGTATCTCAGAATAGCTATTGGGTTGTCATGACTCTGGTGTAAATTATGAGCGGTTTTATTATCATCATCATCATCATCATCATCATCATCATCATCATCATCATCATCATCATCATTATCAACATCACCATCATCATCATCATCATCATCATCATCAATAGCAGCATCAGCATAAGCAGCATCATCACCGCCATAATTAACTTCAGAATTATCAGAAGCAAATTTCTCATGACGATGACGATGGAGATAATAGCGGTGTCTTTGTTAATGATGATTATTATGTTGATGGGTGGTGTTTTTGCTTTTGATGATGATGATTGTGATGTTCTGCGGCTGAAGATGATGACGCTGTGGAGGATAATGATAAGGATAAAAACCGTGAAGATAATGAGGGGATTTATTAAGAACCAAAATATGCGCCTTTTATTTAATGATTACCAATAATAAACACCAAACATATTCCACGGTGTCAAATGCCAAAGTCTGGTTGACGCCGGTTCGTTTATTGGCTAAAACGGCACAAATCCACATAACCAAAGCGCATTCCTATGGTAACCTACTTTTGAGTTGAACACCAATAACGGATTGACAGCTACGCTTGGTGTATCAGAGCACAATTCAGTTACCTTTTTCAATAATATCAACATAAATTACATAAATGCTTTATTTAGTAAGTCAATTATTATTAAATAATACTGTGAAATTGTATTCAAACGTAATCGTTTTAATTTGTTAATAGTATGAACAAATGTTTTACCACGTTTGAATAATGAACAGGTATGTCCTGTGTCCGTCTTGTATGCCTCTGTCCGACATTCGTCTCAACTTTCGTGAGTCCAGTTCTAGTAAGTTAATTAGGTAGGAGTGCTGGGACACACTTCGGGTCCTCACATAATGCAGCTATAGGTGCGGAAGGATCTTCTTAACTTCGATACGCACATGTACTGTTTTTAAGGGTTACAGTATACTTGCGTTATTCAACGGACTTATTTAAGCTTTCAGTATATTACAGTGATATATTATTGCTGGTGGAGTTCAAAAACACGTATATCAGGATGACGGATACATTGTGTTTCCAGATTGTACCAGCAAAAAGTGTATGGCGAATGCAGTCTGCGACAACAGCACAAACCTATGTGTATGCCCTCAGCCTTTCACCGCCGTGTCTGAAGAATGTATAGCCGGTTAGTATCCTCGCCAAACCAATACATATGATGGTTAACACCTTTTGTCCGTCGTGCGTCCGCAATATTCACGCTGTTATCACTCTAGAGGCGACATTTATTATCCGATCTTCATGAAACATGGTCAGAACATGTGTCCCAATAATATCTTGGACGAGTTCGAAATTGGGTCACGTGAAATCAAAATCTAGGTCACTAGGTCAAATTAAAGGAAAATATTTTTAACACTCTAGAAGTCATATTTGTAGTGCAATCTTCATGACACTTGGTCAGAACATATGTTCCAATGATATCTCGTCAGAGTTCGAAAATTGTTCCGGTTCCTTGAAAAAAAAATGCCGTCAGGGTACAGTTTACCTTGTATGGCTATATTTGAACATTGTTAACTCTCTAAAAATCATATTTTAAGTCAAATCTTTATGAATATTAATCTTATGATATCTGGGTCGAGTTCGAAAGTGGTTCGGTCTGGTTAAAAACATGGCCGCCAGGGGGTGGGGCAGTTTTCTTTATATGGTTATAGTAAAAACTTGTTAACACTCTAGAAGTCGCATTTATTTTAATTCTTCACGAACATTGGTCAGAGCATTTGTTATTATGATATCTCAGCTGAGTTTGTAAATGGTTCCGGTCTGTTGAAAAACATGGCCGCCCGGGGTCGGACCAGTTTATATGGCTATAATAACACCTTGAGTCAAATGTATCGTAACATTTTAATGAAACTTGCTTGGATTATTTGTTCTGCTGAGCTCGAAAATGGTTCCGTTCAGTTGAAAAAACATGGCCGCTAAGGGGCGGGACAGTTTTCCTTATATGTCTATAGTTAAACCTATCTTACACTCTGGAAGTAAATTTTTTATCCAATCTTCATGAAACTTAGTTGGAAGATTTGTTTTTTATGATATCTCAGCTGAGTTAGAAAATGGTTCCGGTTCGTTGAAAAACATAGCCACAAGGGCCGGGGCAGTGTTCCTAATATGGCTATAGTAAATCATTGTTAACACTCTAGAAGTTATATCTATTGTCCAATCTCCATGAAACTTGTTCAGAACATTTGTTCTAATGATCTCTAGGCTGAGTTTGAAAATGGTTCCGGTACGTTGAAAAACATGACCATCAGGGGGTGGGGTAGTTTTCATTCTATGGCTGTAGTCAAAGCTTTTTAACACTTTATATTATGTTGATGAGGATGATGGCTCACAATTATGATGATGATTATGATGCTGATGATAGTTCACGATGGATCCATATGTGGCATAATGGATTTTGAAACATGAACAACAACCCACATTTCTAATTATAGTGTAGTGCTCAAATTTATTATTGCCTTTACTTCAGATTATTATTTTTATTTTTGCAGAAATTCACACAGTGGTCAAACCAGTAAATTGTTACGGTTGTCTAAAATCAAGGCCATTCCCGGGGATGTCAGATTTCTCTATATGGCTTAAGCGAAACATTGTGAACACTCTATAAGTCACATTTTAGTTCAATCTTAATGAAACTTGCTGAGAACATATGTTCTCATGATATCTTGATTAAGTTTGACAATTGTTCCGGCTGAAACCCTTGGCGCAAGGGCAATTTTCCTTATATGGTCACAGTAAAACATTGTTGACACTCTAGAAGTCCTATTTAGTCCAATCTTCGTGAAATTCAGACAGAGCATGTCTTCCTATGATATTGTCAATTGTCAAAAGTTTGGCATAAGAATGTGCATTGAAATGAAATATTTATTTTTCATAAACTACTGTTATTCTTTTTTTGTTCATATTTATTTCGCTACACGGTTGTTAACGTATAGTCCTGTTCGTCACATATTTATTCTGTCGCACTGTATTTCAGTGGGTGACGTGGGGGGAACATGTGCTGGCGTGTCAGACGGGGGATCGCCGTGTCGTGACCAGCACGCCGTCTGCGTGAACCACACATGTACATGCAATAAGGAACGTAACTACATACTGCGAGACAGAGAGTGCCAGAAGAACGGTTCGTTCAAAGACACATTCAGTTTTAAACAAATAATATGCAGTTGTTTATCTGTATCTAATGATATAAACATATTTACATCATGCCTCGTAAGCTGTCCGGTTAGCGCAGAGGTTGGTACACGCGCTTCTCGCATCGGTCACTGGATATATTGCCACATGCGGGGGGCTGGTACGTTTGGTGGATGCTCCTTATTGTTCGGGCCCTTGCTACGCGATATTTGAATATCTTTAATTAAATCAATCCCCGAGAATTGCAGCTGTTACAAAAAAATATATCGTCATAGAAATCCATGAGTATGAGGCTTGCCGAGCATATTAACCGAACTTTACATAAATACGATGGGTAATTGTCTAAACGATATGACTGAAGGACTATGATTAACCCACTGTGTTATTTGTTTGCACACTGTAACATGTCTATGTCCACCCCAGACACGTACGTGACTGGCCAGTGTGGTTCCGGGCGCACGTGCAAGGACACGAACAGCACGTGTCGAAATGGTTACTGCGTCTGCAAGCCGGGCACCATATCTGTTAACGGGGTGTGCTCGAAAGGTGGGTCTTAACACATTGTATAGTTGCGATATATGCTCTCAATATGTTTTCAAAACTTTTTTTATGGAAGTGACATGTGCTTTCAATGCTCTCAATGCCTTTTATAGTTAATGCCCATGCGTTTTATAAATATTATTATAGTGGCATATGCTCTCAATACAATGTACAGTAGCGAAATATGTTTTCAATACTTTTTACATATGTTGCATATGTTCTTAAGACTTAAAAAACATGTAATAATATGGGTTTTAGCTCTCAATATATTGTATTGCAACAATTAAGGTAAGCCTTCCACAGAAAATAAAACATTCAATTGTAATGAATCTGCTACCTTAAGTTGTGCAATATATTTTGTAAAATATATACACATTTCATCTGACTGCCTGTTTTCTATTGTTTGGATTATATACACTTCAGGTTTTGATATTCCTGGTGCATGTGATTTAGCCTCTGGAAACATCTGCACCTCTTCCAATACAGACTGCAAAACCGGGAGCTGTGTGTGCAAGAGTGGCTTTCTGTCGCTGCTCGGACAATGTAAACCTGGTAAGTACAGACTCACGTGTGCAGTGTTAACCCGGGAAGTATTGACTCGCGTGGGCAGTCTAAACCCGGTAAGTACTGACTCGCGTGGGAAGTGTAAACCCGGTTAGTACTGACTCGCGTGGGCAGTGTAAACCGGGTAAGTACATTCTCGCGTGAACAGTGTTGACCCGGTAAGTACTGACCCGCGTGGGCAGTGTAAACCCGGTAAGCACTGACTCGCGTGGGCAGTGATTACCCGGTAAGTACTGACTCGCGTGAGCAGTGTAAACCCGGTTAGTACTGACTCGCGTGAGCAGTGTAAACCCAGTAAATACAGACTCAAGTAGGCAGTGTTAACCCTGTTAGTACACACTCGCGTGAACAGTGTTAACCCGGTTAGTACTGACTCGCGTGGGCAGGGTTAACCAGGTAAGCACTGACTCGCGTGGGCAGTGTTAACCCGGTAAGCACTGACTCGCGTGGGCTGTGTTAACCCGGTAAGTTAAGACTCGCGTGGGCAGTGCAAACCCGGTAAGTACTGACTCGCGTGAGCAGTGTGAATCCAGTAAATACAGACTCAAGTGGGCAGTGTAAACCCTGTTAGTACAGACTGGCGTGAGCAGTGTAAACCCGGTCATTACTGAGTCGCGTGAGCATTGAAAACCCGATAAGTACTGCCTCGCGTGGGCAGTGTTAACCCGGTAAGTTCTGACTCGCGTGAGCAGTGTTAACCCGGTAAATACAGACTCAATTGGGCAGTGTTAACCCTGTTAGTACAGACTCGTGTGAACAGTGTTAACCCGGTTAGTACTGACTCGCCAGGGCAGTTTTAACCCGGTAAGCACTGACTCGTGTGAGCAGTCTAAACCCAGTAAGTTTTGACTTGCGTGGGCAGTGCAAACCTGGTAAGTACTGACTTGCGTGAGCAGTGTAAACCCAGTAAGTACTGACTCGCGTGAGCAGTGTAAACCCGGTAAGTACTGACTCACGTGAGCAGTTTAAACCCGGTAAATACAGACTCAAGTGGGCAGTGTTAACCCTGTTAGTACAGACTCGCGTGAACAGTGTTAACCCGGTAAGTACTGACTCGCGTGCGCAGGGTTAACCCGGTAAGCACTGACTCGCGTGGGCAGTGTTAACCCGGTAAGCACTGACTCGCGTGGGCTCTGTTAACCCGGTAAGTTCTGACTCGCGTGGGCAGTGCAAACCCGGTAAGTACTGACTCGCGTGAGCAGTGTAAAGCCAGTAAATACAGATTCAAGTGGGCAGTGATAACCCTGTTAGTACATACTCGCGTGAGCAGTGTAAACCCGGTCATTACTGAGTCTCGTGAGCAGTGTTAAACCGGTAAGTACTGCCTCGCGTGGGCAGTGTAAACCCGGTAAGTACTGACTCGCGCGAGCAGTGTTTACCTGGTAAGTACTGCCTCGCGTTGGCAGTTTAAACACGGTCAATACAGACTCAAGTGGGCAGTGTAAACCCGGTAAGTACTGCCTCGCGTGGACAGTGTTTACCCGGTAAGTACTGACTCGCTTGAGCAGTGTAAACCAGGTAAGTACAGACTCGCGTGGGCAGTGCAAACCCGGTTAGTACAGACTCGCGTGAGTACAGTAAACCCTGTAAGTACTGACTCGCATTAGCAGTGTAAACCCGGTAAGTACTGACTTGCATGAGCAGTGTAAACCCGGTTAATACAGACTCAAGTGGGCAGTGTTAACCCTGTTAGTACAGACTCGCGTGAACATTGTTAACCTGGTTAGTACTGACTCGCGTGGGCAGTGTTAACCCCGTAAGCACTGACTTGCGTGGGCAGTGTTAACCCGGTAAGTACTGACTCGCGTGAGCAGTGTAAACCCGGTTAGTACTTAGTCGCGTGAGCAGTGTAAACCCGGTAAGTACTGACTCGCGTGAGCAGTGTTATCCTGGTTAGTACTGCCCTGCGTGGGCAGTGTAAACCCGGTAAATACAGACTGAAGTGGGCAGTGTAAACCCGGTAAGTACTGCCTCGCGTGTACAGTGTAAACCCGGTAAATACAGACTCAAGTGGGCAGTGTAAACCCGGTAAGTACTACCTCACGTGAGCAGTGTAAACCTGGTAAGTACTGCCTCGCGTGAGCAGTGTAAACCAGGTAAGTACAGACTCGCGTGAGCAGTGCAAACGTGGTAAGTACAGACTGAGTCGCGTGAGCAGTGTTTACCTGGTAAGTACTGACTCGCGTGGTCAGTGTTAACACGTGGTAAGTACTGACTCAAGTGAGCAGTAAACACGGACTCAAGTGGGCAGTGTAAACATGGTAAGTACTGATTCGTGTGGTCAGTGTAAACATGGTAAGTACTGCCTCGCGTGGGGAATGTAAACCAGGTTAGTACAGACTCGCGTGGACAGTGCAAACCGGGTAAGTACAGACTCATGTGAGCAGTGTAAAACTGGTAAGTACTGACTCGCTTGGGCAGTGTAAACCTGATAAGTACAGACTGGCGTGAGCAGTGTAAATCCGGCAAGTAGTGACTCGCGTGGGCAGTGTAAACCCGGTAAGTACTGACTCGCGTGGGCAGTGTTAACCCGGTTAGAACAGACTCGCATGAGCAGTGTTAATCAGGTAAGTACTCACTCGCGTGGGGAATGTAAACCAGGTTAGTACAGACTCGCGTGGACAGTGCAAACCGGGTAAGTACTGACTCGCGTGAGCAGTGTAAATCTGGTAAGTACTGACTCGCTTGGGCAGTGTAAACCTGATAAGTACAGACTGGCGTGAGCAGTGTAAATCCGGCAAGTAGTGACTCGCGTGGGCAGTGTAAACCCGGTAAGTACAGACTCGCGTGGGCAGTGTTAACCCGGTTAGAACAGACTCGCATGAGCAGTGTTAATCAGGTAAGTACTCACTCGCGTGGGGAATGTAAACCAGGTTAGTACAGACTCGCGTGGACAGTGCAAACCGGGTAAGTACTGACTCGCGTGAGCAGTGTAAATCTGGTAAGTACTGACTCGCTTGGGCAGTGTAAACCTGATAAGTACAGACTGGCGTGAGCAGTGTAAATCCGGCAAGTAGTGACTCGCGTGGGCAGTGTAAACCCGGTAAGTACAGACTCGCGTGGGCAGTGTTAACCCGGTTAGAACAGACTCGCATGAGCAGTGTTAATCAGGTAAGTACTCACTCGCGTGGGGAATGTAAACCAGGTTAGTACAGACTCGCGTGGACAGTGCAAACCGGGTAAGTACTGACTCGCGTGAGCAGTGTAAATCTGGTAAGTACTGACTCGCTTGGGCAGTGTAAACCTGATAAGTACAGACTGGCGTGAGCAGTGTAAATCCGGCAAGTAGTGACTCGCGTGGGCAGTGTAAACCCGGTAAGTACAGACTCGCGTGGGCAGTGTTAACCCGGTTAGAACAGACTCGCATGAGCAGTGTTAATCAGGTAAGTACTCACTCGCGTGGGGAATGTAAACCAGGTTAGTACAGACTCGCGTGGACAGTGCAAACCGGGTAAGTACTGACTCGCGTGAGCAGTGTAAATCTGGTAAGTACTGACTCGCTTGGGCAGTGTAAACCTGATAAGTACAGACTGGCGTGAGCAGTGTAAATCCGGCAAGTAGTGACTCGCGTGGGCAGTGTAAACCCGGTAAGTACAGACTCGCGTGGGCAGTGTTAACCCGGTTAGAACAGACTCGCATGAGCAGTGTTAATCAGGTAAGTACTCACTCGCGTGGGGAATGTAAACCAGGTTAGTACAGACTNCCTGGTAAATACAGACTCACTTGGGCAGTGTTAACCCGGAAAGCACTGACTCGCGTGGTCAGTGTTAACACGAAGTACAGACTCGCGTGAGCAGTGTTAACCCGGTAAGTATAGACTCACTTGGGCAGTGTTAACCCGGTAAGCACTGACTCGCGTGGGTAGTGTAAATCCGGTTAGTACAGACTAGCGTGGTCAGTGTTAACCCGGTAAGCACTGACTCGCGTGGGCAATGTTAATCCGGTAAGTACTGATTCGCGTGGTCAGTGTAAACCCGGTAAGTTCTGTCTCGCGTGAGCAGTGTAAACCCGATAAGTGCAGACTCGCGTGAGCAGTGTAAACCCGGTAAGTACTGACTCGCGTGGGCAGTGTGAACCCGGTAAGTACTGACTCGCGTGGGCAGTGTAAACCCTATAAGTAAAGACTCGCGTGAGCAGTGTAAACCCGGTAAGTACTGACTCGCGTGGTCAGAGTTAACACGTGGTAATTACTGGCTCGCGTGGTCAGTGTTAACGTGGTAATTACTAAAACGCATTGTTAACCGCTTCAGTTTCTGTTAAACGCTGAAGGGGATGGTTTTCCTTTTTTTATGGTTTTCCTTTTTTTATGTCTGATTGAGCTCTGTAAGTACCGTAATTATGGGTCGCTTTCTTGTAGCCATGGCCGGGATGTGTAAAAGAGCGATACAGTAAAGTTGATTTCATTCTGGTGTTTTAATGGCTTACAAAAACAAGTATTGAACATTGATGTCCTGCTGAAAAAAGTTTTGGTTGCGGATGTGATTTATTATAATAAATACCTTGTGCTGGTGGTAGGATTCTATATATACCTCTGTACTGAAGTACAATAACTCTAGCTGCTCATTTGGACCATTCTCGTTTGACTACTCTATTAAGACGGGTAAGACTGAGGCCGGCTGCAGTGCCTCGATGTTCGTTACCCATCCTTGACATATTCGATAAGAAATGAGAAGTATAATTCCTGTAAAATACAAGGCTATTCTTACGGATAAACTATTTAAAATTCACACTATATAATCTTCATTATCTAGTATATTCCTTGTGCTTAACGTATACGCTTTTAAATCGGAAACAACAAATGTATCAACGTAACATTGGCCGACGGAATTTTGTTTTCGTTCAATGAAAACATTAAATACCTGACACTAATATGACATGTCTGGAGGTGTCGTTCCGATACGTATACTATTAAATTATGGCATTAGCTGATCTAGATGGGCGGATTTAGAAGCGGAAACAGCCTATTCCCCC
>VMBQ01001770.1:38905-82689 GCA_007657795.1 Dreissena rostriformis
CCCCTCCTCGGGAAACTGAAAATCCTGTTGAAATCCTAAAAAGTTAAAATATGGAAAGTTTGTTAATATAAATAGAGACGCACACCCTTGGTGACTTGTTTCTACGTAGATATTTGGGGTCCCCTAAATTCTTTAAATAAATAGTGTATACTATTTAAATCATCTTTTGGAAGGAAATGTGTACCATTGCTTGGAGCACAGTGATTTTTGTTAAACGCGCGCACTTTACTGCTTAATCGTTGTGTGTGCATGAACAGCTTTCACGATCACGTTTGTTCTTTATAGAACCAATTTTGAATCACGGACATTCATTAACCAATCCCGCATTGTAATTGCTGTTATTGTCATTTATAGCTTAAAAGCATTTAATGATAAATAGCATACACATGTTAGTCAGTGAATATTATGTCAAGAAGTCCATTGATAATTAGTGTGTGCTGTGTATATGAAATATGTGTATTAAATAATTAATAAAACGTTGATTAGTGAGATATAATACCTTCAATAGCTCACAAAATATTAACAGTCGCAAATAGTGGACCATACTTCAACTTGTTGAACTGTATAATGTCCATGTTTGGACTTAACATGTATAAACTAAATATGACCATATTTATATTTATTTATTAGTATACACTCATTTACCTGTCTTTGTTCGCATGCTTTTTTTTATAATAAAGATTTAATTATGTCTTTAAGAACTATTGTCTGCAATATTACGATAGCTATAATTTGCGTTATCATTCACACGTTATTTGTATTTTAATCTACAAGATGTAATATCGTATCTGCAAGATATTTCTGGAATCTTAAATATGAGCCTGTTGTGCACAACGTTCAATAAGATAAACGTACACTTTCATTTGCACTTCGCGATATTGTAATTTCAAATGCTATTCGGTGCGTTGTTCCGTATTACACCCAACCGAAGCTAGCGATTATTAACGGAATGAAATCATAAATGCTGGAGTTTGTAATATGATTTTGTGCACTAACGTTCCATTGTTCAACTCATACGACTGCCTGAGACGGGGGTTAAACGTCTATAAATAAGCACTGAATACAGAAACCCGTATTCCAGAAAACACTTCTGTCGTCTCTAAATGCCCGGGAGACTCCCCTTACAACACCCTTTCCCATGAGTGCCCAGAGAGAATGCGTGCCGTCGTAACGAGTTCCGTGCTCACAGTAGTCAGGCGGAACCCGGACTGCCCCGTCGCCATGGACACGTACGAGCATGCGCAGTTCGAGCGCTGCTGCAGCGTCCATGGTGAGGACTGCTTGCTGGGGACCACTGGTTGTAACAACAGCGTCGGATACCCCACGTACGACGTCCAGGAATACGTCTGCGTAGACGGTAAGACGGGCGATAAGGACATGGTTTTAAAAATATAAAATTCTACAGACAGGTCAATTTGTAAATATTGAGAGCGTATTTTATTAGTAAAAGGATGCGTCCTTTTCGGCTGATTGTTTCAGAGCACACGCCTCGATGGTGTTATATTCATCCCTATTCATTTGGTTTATTATCAGATGACGCAGCTATCAGCCCCGGGGACAATCGGACAGTTACTGGTCAGCCCGTGTTTATTGTGTCCCCTAACGGTGGTGGCAGTAGTGGTGGTGGAGGAAACGGCGGGAGCGGAAACGGCACAGGCGGGGAGATATGCGCTATTCAAGCCTCCTGTCTGACGGAAATAGCTGTGTACGCTTTGTATATCGAGCAAGTAAGTACCGTTTTAGTATAAAATATGGTAATGAGTAAATAAATGTATGATGATAAGGAAAACATTATTCACCGCTTACTTGACATGTTTGTTCTTTCCGCTTGTTTCGCTACTTCCAAGCAAACACAAACACACAACCAGAAAGCCACGAATGTGCTGAAATGAAACGAAAAATGAACAAGTTTTATGATTATATTAAACATTTGTTATTCTTTACTAAAAATAACAAATTAACCAGAGTCCAAGCCACATGTGTTTTACTTGACCAGGGTGCTGACAGCGCGTGTGTGTCCACACTGATGTTCAACGCCGTGCCCGTGCGATGTCCCTGTACCAACCCCGTGTTCAAGAGCAGCAAGGGATTCTTTACCCTAAACGTGACCAACCCGTCAAAGGGCGGCCAGTACTCTCTCAAAGTTGATGGTAAGCAGATCGTTGCATGGAACGTCGAAGATTTACATGTAGATGTCAGTGTGGTCATATACTATTGAGATTGATATGACGGCTACTTACGATCGAAAGTCTCCGCGCACTAAAAGCGTTTGAAATGGATAGATTAAATTTAAATGTATACTAGTACACAGTGTTTGCGATTAAAACAATAACTGGAAGAGTGACAATGTCTTGATCCTAATATTTATGTTTGGTAAGACGTTTGCGTGACTATGGTACTAAGATGATGTGTGTTGTTATAAACTGTTAGTTATCTTACAGCGTCCCACCCGCAGGCTGAGGTCACTATCGCCTGTGGTCTAGCCGCCCTCACCCAGATTGAACCGCCGAGCGCCGCCTGTGGAGCGACCGGGGCTCCTCCCACAGCGTACCCAGGTAGGTGTCATTATATAGTGTTATATTACGGGTCACGATGCACACCGGGTGATTTGGCAATCTACATACAGATGTTTACATATTATTTAAATCATAAGCATAAGTGTTTCAGTACAATGCAGTTGCAATAATCCAACTCAAAGCTTTTGAGTTGTTCGTATGAACTCATAAAGGCTCAAAGCATTTAAGAAGAACTACAGTCATCATCATCATCATCATCATCATCATCATCATCATCATCATCATCATCATCATCATCATCATCATCAGTATTAATTTTATTAGTATTATAATTATCTGTCTGCCTGCCTGCCTGTTACCAACTTGTCTACACGCGTTCTCTTAAACTTTTCAACGTACAAGTACAATATTAAAACTTGTAGGTATGGTTCCTTATAGTAGGAGCATGTTCATTTACGATTTTATTATCCTACGTTAAAACTTACAAAAGTTGTGCCTCTTTTTCAACTTAGAAATTCTATGACTGCATGATAATTAATATAAACTAATAGCAAAATAACTTCTCTGGAACCACAATGGTAAAAGGTTTTATACTAGTATTTGGTATTTAATAATGTATAATTGTCCTCTACAAAGATGTTTACGGTATGTCATCCCAGTAATCACTGGCCACGCCCTAGAGGTCAGAAGGCTATGGCTAATAGACCTATATAGCGCAATAACGAAACAATCTTCTTTCTTTGAAGCCACAACGCTCAGATGTTTAATATTTTGTACATAACATAGTATTGATGTCCAATAAGAATTTTATTTAAATTTTGCGGTTAGGGTAAAAACTGGCCACATCTGGGGATCACATTTTGTATACAGAATTATATATCCAAATTACGTTTAGAATATTCTCTCTGGAACCATAGTGTATTATTTGGTATAAGTGGTCATCTACAAAGTGTTTTATCCATTATTATTACTATATACTGTGTTTAGCTACAACCCGTAAGTTATGTGTACATGGAAAAGGGGTGTGTACTTGTTTGCAAAGCATCGTTTGGCTTTTGGTTCTTTGTGACATTCTGTTATATGCAGTTGGATCAAGTTTATTAAAAGTTGAAATTGTTTAAGTCTAACAGCGTGTCTAAGATTTCGGAGAAGGGTTTTAAAAGAAATAATGTGTCAGATATATAATCGTTTTTCGGTTAAAGAAAAACTACACAAATATTTGGAGTTCGGATGCGTGGAATTAAACCACAATTAATAAAAAAGCAGCGCTACTATGTAAATTACTATTCTTTTGTCTCATAATAAGTGTTCATGTATTTTTTACACAGCTATTACATGTAGTTATACTAACATATTTACTGTTCATCAACATCGGTGATTCAAAGGCAGACACGCACTATATCTTCCAATCTGAACACAGCTCTCATATGTTTGAAACGAGAACCTAGGTTAATAGTATAAAACGTAATCCTCCTTTCTGAAGACGGCTGTAAACTGCAGGCATACACAATGCTAACATGTAAGATACTGATCTATATATGGACAAATATAACATTACGCATATTGTTTCTATCGATCGACGTAAAATTCCTAAATGTCTTATCTGAATACACTGTGGTGGGTTACGCGTGTGTGTTTGGGTGTTGCCACAATCATTATTATTATGCTTCCCTTATATATATATGGGGAGCATATGGTTGCCAGTTTATCCTTCCTTCCGTTCCACTTCTGTCACACTACACTTTTGTTACAGTTTCTAATAGCGTCTTCAATATTTTACCGATCTCTCACATAGTTGGCATGTAGGTACCTTGCATGGAACTCTAACTTTTGATGACTTTTGAAGTCACTGGGGTCAAGATCAAGGTCCCCGAGGCTAATAATAGATTTTCTCAAGGTCACACTTTTTTTCGCACAAATTAACCTATAAATCGACAAAGCATCATCCGGGAGCATCCATCAGTTTTACTGATTTCCTTGTTTATTATTATTATTATTACTATTATTAGTAGTAGTAGTAGTAGTACTATTATTAATAGTATTATTAGTATTATTATACGTATTATTATCAATATTATTTGTAATGTGAATATTCAAATAGTGTCTCCATAAATAGCACTGTGCTTGAAACTGATCTTTAGAGCACTGTGTTTGAAACTGATCTGTAGAGCACTGTGTTTGAAACTGATTTGTAGAACACTGTGTTTGAAACTGATCAGTAGAACACTGTGTTTGAAACTGATCAGTAGAACACTGTGTTTGGAACTGATCAGTAGAGCACTGTGTTTGAAACTGATCAGTAGAGCACTGTGTTTGAAACTGATTAGTAGAACACTGTGTTTTAAACTAATCAGGACATCACTGTATTTTAAACTGATCAGTAGAGTACTGTGTTTGAAACTGATCAGTAGAGCATTGTGTTTGAAACTGATCTGTAGAACACTGTGTTTAAAACTGATCTGTAGAACATTGTTTTTGAAACTGATCTTTAGAGCACTGTGTTTGAAACTGATCTGAAGAACAATGTGTTTGAAACTGATCAGTAGAGCACTGTGTTTGAAACTGATCCGTTCATCACTGTGTTTGAAACTGATCAGAACATCACTGTGTTTGAAACTGATCTGTCGAACACTGTGTTTGAAACTGATCTGTAGAACACTGCGTTTGAAACTGATCAGTAGAGCACTATGTTTGAAACTGATCAGTAGAGCATTGTGTTTGAAACTGATCGGTACATCACTGTGTTTGAAACTCAAATGTATGTAGTGACATATAACTGTCTGGTTATAACTACGATGAATATATTACTATATAACCATTATCATACTTTATATGCGAACTTGACACGTACATAGAATCAGTAACTATAATTCGTATTTCAGTTAAACAAGAAGAGCAAAAAAACTCAAGTAAGTTGATGACTTTTATATATTATTCCGGTCCTTTGTTTATGTATTATGTAAACGGAATCGCCAACACCTATTCGAAACCATTACATTAAAATTATCTGTTTACGACGAAACTTTATATCAGGCATGTGAAGTTAGGTCGTCACTTCCCTGTCCCCACACCCCATGTTGTGATCTCTCCTTTCAGCCGCGTTGGCCGTGGCTATCCCTGTCTGTATTCTCGTGGTGGCCGCGATCGCAGCAGCCCTTCTCATCCGCTTCAGTGAAAAAATACGGGACAGATTCTGTCCAGTGAAAAAGGTATTTGTACAAAACACATTTAATTTTCATATTTCAATGATCAATCGTGACAAGTTTTAAATCACAAATACGCTGCTGAACGTAATTTCATAGGACTATCATTAAGATTCAGCTGATAATATGTTAATAAGCACAATAATCAGACATGTCGTGTCTGGCAAATAAAAAAGCGAAATCATTACCAAATGTGGTTGAATTACAAGAGGTTTTGATTAAATACACGACTAAGACATTTACACTTGAAACTTAAATGCTAATTCACGTATTGAAGATGCCCGATTTTCACGATCCTACTCCGGCACGGACTAAATTCTTCGGACGGGAGGAAGGCGGCAGCTCCGCCCCCAAGGCCGATCCCGACTCCGCCCCCAGACCCCCGGCCAGGCTGCCCCCACTGGGCCCCTCTGTTAACACGCCTTCCAACAAGCGGTTCCGGCGCGGAGCCACGCTGGTCGAGTTTATCACAAGCCAAGAGAAACACATGATGAAAAAGTCTAACATGAAAGACAAGGTAGGTGGCTCGAGTAAAATTATGTTTTTTTTTTTTTAAACATATAATAATTAAACATCCAAAAAATGTAAGGGGTTGGTTCAAAGATGTTCCTATTGTTAGAAGAAAGGCATATCACAGCTTCATCTCTAACACACCTGCATTATCTCCATGAATACTAAAGAAAAATCGGAACAAACAACAACAAAACAATCGAAGAACACCAAACAATAAACAAAACATTGTCCTGTATACTAACATACTAAATCTATATTGTATATCTAACATAAAACAAATATATAAAGAAAACTATAGTGTGAACATAGAAAATATGGATGTTAAAGCTTATAAACTTGTTATTTCCATAGATATGTTTTAATACGTGAAGCTACATTTAAGAATGGAATACCATGTGTAATAGTCCTACTCCTTATATCACATTTATACACATTTTGTATTATTACAGTTGATAGTGACGATGGATGACACGTCCCAGTCACCCAACGTGGACACTGGGAAGCCTCACAAGAAGAAGAAGGGTAGAAAGAAGTTATTAAACACCGCCACGCATGCATTTTCCGCTGCCAAACACATGCAGTCTAAAGTCTGTCAAAAAATCATTCCAGAAGGCGGAACGTTCACTCCAAAGGAAGATTTTTATACTTACAGTGCGCCCAATGGTGGACCAATCAGACATGTTGGAATGCGTGGTCATTTAGATTTACCAATGGGCATTCAACCCGCCTTTACCCATTTCCAAAGTAACAGCACGAGTGTGCCACCGCCAGCACCGAGAGGACAGCTGCCCCCAATAAGAGCCCCGCCCCTGGAAGGCCTACCGCCCCAGGACTTTATGGAGGCAGAGGCGCTACCTTCCAGCATCCGAATGCCCTCGCGACAGGGTCTCCTAGCAAACGGAACATCCAGTGGTACATCATGGGCCCAGGTACTTCCATCTTCGATAGGAAACAGCTTTTTAGCGAGAGGCCAAGGACAGCACCCAGCTCCGGATCCCACCGATCAGTCGGCCGCACCAAACAGAAGGATCATCAGGAGACCCTCGCAGGTCGACATTAAAACCTTGACGGATGAATAGACCAACACCAGGAAACCTTACAACTCGACATTCAAACATTGACGGATGAAAAGACCAACATCCTCGCTTGATACAAATATTTATTGAAAAGACAATACAGTATTTTAGTGTATGTCTGTTTTTCAAAAGAAATGTATAATAAAGGAAAGTAGGTGTTCTTTTTGAAAAAAGGAGTTTTGTATTAAAGTGTGTGCAGTATTTCTGCATCAGTTCTAACATTCTTAACACGTATATGTGTTACTTTTAAATATACTTAATTACTTGCATATATATATTCAAATGTGGGACAGATTCGTATTAAGCAAATATGATTGAACATGCAATATTTGTCGGATGTTTTTATACTGCGCATGCAGGTTGATTATTCTTGTTATTTATGTATTACAGGTCAGTGCGGTATGACCCGCGTCATGCAAAAAAGTGTATTATGCCGAATGAAGCTATCGTACCTCAAGCCTAGCCTGGGCATAAGGGCAGTCTGGTTAGGAGCTACCATGTTTGCTGATGAGACCACGAAACATTGCGTGACTGTATAGCGGCTGTGTAGCTTCTGACCAAACTGCGCGAGTGCGCAGGCTGGGTGGAGCTAAATTGGCCCCATAAGACGTAGGACCCACATTCGCATGACGCGGCTCATATGTTCTAGTTTTTTTATTATTGCTGATTATAAACAGACTTTGATTGTTGATAATAAATTTTATTTTACTATAATTTGATGCAAAATTTTGATTTTATGTTGAAAGGCTTATTTATCAAACAACGAATCGTACACTGTGTTTGTTCGAACCACAAAGTAATCATGACTTTCAGTTTTCGACCCAGCAAGTCTTACACATTTTTTTTTGTCTATCACGGAACAAAACCATGTCATTTCGCAACGATGAAACCAATGTAAATGTAAAAAGTTCTTACTACACTGTAGATTACCGGAGTTTTTTTCTGTACAATTCCAATTTAAGGAATACATCATGGTGTTCAAAGTCACATATAACTTCATTGGACCGCTTACAAATTATTGATAATCTCCTCGATTTCTGAGGACAACATGCAATTTCCGTTTTAAAATAATAAAAAAACAGAAACCTGCATAAGCCCATAGTAGAAAATAAATACGTCCAATGCTTGCAAAATGTACAGCCTATTGCAGACACGCTATTCATTTTTGCTATTCTGCAATGACAGACCACACATCGACATGTGCACAGAGTTTCGCAGTGACGAGGTAAGCATGTAGTCATGTTCTGTTACATCTCTACAATGACAGACCACACCCGACATGTGCACAGAGTGTCGTAGTGACGTGGCAAGAACGGAGTAATTTTCTGTGACATGTCTACAATGACACACACCAGCCAGATATACAACACTAACTTAACAATACCTATTTTAAACATACATTAAATCACCTGCACAAATGAGGTCATGTACGAACGTTTAGTTTGCTATGAAATCTTTATACATTGTACAGGTCGTAGATTTTTCTTCAAAATATATGCCCGACGACATACAAGATTCTCTGTTGTCTTAAGATGTTCATACATCATTATACAAATATAAATGTACATGTGGATATTGATTCAATGTTTAATTCACCTTAGTTTCAGTAAAACGTGCTTTTCGTGTAGACATACTCGATGGCCATGATGACCTTACATAACCGTTTTCTATCATTTTATAGTTTACCAGTGTTCGTGTTACGATACGTAAATGTTAAAAAATGGTCCTTCTATATAAATCGTACTGAAGATGGACGACATATTTTTAACATATATTTTAAATTATCTAGCGACATTTACTTTATTATTATGGAAGGTACAATGTCGGATTTAAAAATCTCATTAGTTGATAAAGTATGAAAAAAAATGATAAAGTATGCATTACAATTCAATTTACCAGCTGAGGTCTTGGAAATCAACAAAGAGAAGAAGAACGGCTTTAAATAACAGCAAGATAAAAACTGAATTTGATCTAAATAGAGAAACGTCAACCAAACATTTCTCAATTTCAACTATAGTTCTAGATGTCAGTGTATTGTAATGGGCATTATTAAATATCATATTGCACGTCACAGAATGTCTGTTTAACAGACTATTGGAATTCATTAAAATAAACAACGAAGATGCGGGGTCGTAGTGTATAAGGTATCCGCCTAGTGATAAGGAGATCCCGCGTTGGAGCCCGAATCACGTGGCCTTATCAAACTCTTCTCCCAAAACCATGCGTAACAAAACGAACAACAAGAGTCACAGCAAGTCATATGCTTTCGACGCAATCGAGTTTAAAACGAATAAGATTAATTAAATAAACTGAATGTATAAAAACCAATTATATTCTTTTATATGATGATCAACATAAATAGGAGTTCTACGAGTAAATAGACAATGCTCGTGAGTCCTACGAGTAAATATACAATGGTCGTGAGTCATACGAGTAAATAGACAATTATCGTGAGTCATACCAGTGAAAGGACAATGCTCGTGAGTCATACGAGTAGACAGACAAAGCTCGTGAGTCAAAGGAGTAAATAGACAATGCTCGTGAGTCCTAAGATTAAAAAGACAATGATCGTGGGTCATACGAGTAAATAGACAATGCTCGTGAGTCATTCGAGTAAATAGACAATGATCGTGAGTCAAACGAGTAAATAGACAACGCTCGTGAATCATACGAGAACATAGATAATGCTCGTGAGTCCTAAGAGTAAATACACAATGGTCGTGAGTCATACGAGTAAATAGACAATGCTCGTGAGTCCTACGATTAAATAGACAATGCTCGTGAGTCCTACGAGTATATAGACAATGTTCGTGAGTTATACGAGTAAAAAGATAATGCTCGTGAGACCTTAGAGTAAATAGACAATGGTCGTGAGTCGTACGATTAAATAGACAATGCTCGCACGTCCTAAGAGTGAATAGACAATGCTCGTAAGTCCTACGAGTAAATAGACAATGGTCGTGAGTCCTACGAGAAAAAGACAATGCTCGTGAGTCATACGAGTTAATAGACAACGCTCGTGAGTCCTAAGATGGTATGGACAAATCTCGTGAGACATACGAGTAAATGTCTGATGCTCGTGAGTCCTACGAGTAAATAGACAATTCTCGTGAGTCCTACGAGTAAATAGACAATTCTCATGGGTCCTACGAGTAAATAGACAATGCTCGTGAGTCATACGAGTAAATAGACGATTTTCGTGAGTCCTACTAGTAAATAGACAATGCTCGTGAATCAAACGATTAAAAAGACAATGCTCGTGAGTCCTAAGAGTGAATAGACAATGATTGTGATTCATACGAGTAAATGTCTAATGCACATGAGTCCTACGAGTAAATAGACAATTCTCGTGAGTCCTACGAGTAAATAGATAATGCTCGTGAGTCCTACGAGTAAATAGACAACGATCCTGAGTCATACGAGTAAATATACAATGCTCGTGAGTCCTACGAGTTTATATACAATGCTCGTGAGTCATACGAGTAAATAGACAATGCTCGTGAGCCCTACGAGTAAAAAGACAATTCTCGCGAGTCACAAGAGTTCAAAGACAATGCCCATGAGTCCTACGAGTGAAAAGACAATGCTCGTGAGTCCTACGAGTAAATAGACAATGCTCATGTGTCTTTCGTGTAAATAGACAATGCTCGTGAGTCATACGAGTTCATAGACAATGCACGTGAGTCCTACCAGTGAAAGGACAATGCCCGTAAGTCCTACGAGTAAATAGACAATGATCGTGAGTCATGCGAGTAAATAGACAATGGTCGTGAGTCCTACGAGTATATATACTATGCTCGTGAGTCATACGAGTGAAAAGACAATGCTCGTGAGTAAAACGAGTAAATAGACAATGCTCGTGAGTCATACGAGTAAATAGACAATGGTCGTGAGTCCTACGAGTAAATAGACAATGCTCGAGAGTCATACAGTCATACGAGTAAATAGACAATGTTCATGAGTCCTACGAGTCAATAGACAATGCTCGTGAATCTTACGAGTATATAGACAATGCTCGTGAGTCATACGAGTAAATAGACAATGCTCGTGAGTTGTACGGGTAAATAGACAATGCTCGTGAGTCATACGAGTAAATAGACAATGCTCGTTTGTCATGCGGGTATATAGAAAATGCTCGTTATTCATACGAGTAAATAGGCAATATTCGTGAGTCCTTCTAGTTAATAGACAGTGCTCGTGAGTCCTACGAGTAAATAGACCATGCTCGTGAGTCCTACGAGCAAATCGACAATGATCGTGAGTTATACGAGCAAAAAGACAATGCTCGTTAGTTATACGATTAAATAGACAATGCTCGTGAGTCCTACGAGTGAATAGGCAATGCTCGTGAGTGATACGAGTAAAAAGGCAATGCTCATGAGTAATACGAGTAAGTAGACAATGCTCGTGAGTCCTACGAATAAATAGACAATGCCCGTAAGTCCTACGAGTAAAAAGACAATGCTCGTGAGTCCTACGAGCAAATAGACAATGCTCGTGAGTCCTACGAGTAAATAGACAATGCTCGTAAGTCCTACGAGTAAATAGACCATGCTCGTGAGTCCTACGAACAAATAGACAATGCTCGTGAGTTATACGAGCAAGTAGACAATGCTCGTGAGTTATACGATTAAAAAGACAATGCTCGTGAGTCATACGAGTAAATAGACAATGCTCGTGAGTCATACGAGTAAATGGGCAATGCTCGTGAGTCATACGAATAAGTAAACAATGCTCGTGAATCCTACGAGTAAATAGACAATGTTCGGAAGTAATACGAGTAAATAGAAAATGGTCGTGAGTCCTACGAGTAAATAGACAATGCTCGTGAGTCATACGAGTAAATAGACAATGGTCGTGAGTCCTACGAGTAAATAAACAATGGTCATGGGTCCTAAGAGTAAATAGACAATGGTCGTGAGTCCTAGGAGTAAATTGACGATGCTCGTGTGTCATACGAGTATATAGACAATGCTCGTAATTCATACGGGTAAATAGACAATGTTCGTGAGTCCTTATAGTAAATAGACAATGCTCGTGAGTCAAACGATTAAATAGACAATGCTCGTGAGTCCTAGGAGTAAATTTGCCATGCTCCTGAGTCTTACGAGTAAATAGTCAATGCTCGTGAGTCATACGAGTTCATAGACAATGCCCGTGAGTCATAGGAGTGAAAAGAGAATGCTCGTGAGTCCTACGAGTGAAAAGACAATGCTCATGAGTCATACGAGTAAATAGACAATGCGCGTGAGTCATACGAGTAAATGGACATGGTCTTAGGTCCTACGAGTAATTAGACTATGCTCGTGAGCCATACGAGTAAATAGACAATGGTCGTGGGTCATATGAGTACAAAGACAATTCTCGTTAGCCATACGAGTAAATATACAATGCTCGTGAGTCCTACGAGTAAATAGACAATGCTCGTGAGTCCTACCAGTGAAAGGACAATGCCCGTAAGTCCTACGAGTAAATAGACAATGGTCGTGAGTCATGCGAGTAAATAGGCAATGATCGTAAGTCATACGAGTAAATATACAATGCTCGTGAGTCATACGAGTGAAAAGACAATGCTCGTGAGTAATACGAGTAAATAGACAATGCTCGTGAGTCATACGAGTAAATAGACAATGGTCATCAGTCCTACGAGTAAATAGACAATGCTCGTGAGTCATACGAGTAAATAGACAATGCTCGTGAGTCATACGAGTAAAAAAACAATGGTCGTGAGTCCTACGAGTAAATAGACAATGCTCGAGAGTCATACGGTCATACGAGTAAATAGACAATGTTCATGAGTCCTTCGAGTAAATAGAAAATGCTCGTGAGTCTTACGAGTATATAGACAATGCTCGTGAGTCATACGAGTAAATAGACAATGCTCGTGAGTTGATAGACAATGCTCGTGAGTCTTACGAGTATATAGACAATGCTCATGAGTCATACGAGTAAATAGACAATGCTCGTGAGTTGTACGGGTAAATAGGCAATGCTCGTGAGTCATACGAGTAAATAGACAATGCTCGTGTGTAATGCGGGTATATAGACAATGCTCGTAATTCATACGAGTAAATAGACAATGTTCGTGAGTCCTTCTAGTAAATAGACAATGCTCGTGAGTCCTTCGAGTAAATAGACCATGCTCGTGAGTCATACGAGCAAATAGACAATGCTCGTGAGTTATACGATTAAATAGACAATGCTCGGGAGTCCTGCGAGTAAATAAGCAATGCTCGTGAGTCATACGAGTAAATAGGCCATTCTCGTGAGCCATACGAGTAAGTAGACAATGCTCGTAAGTCCTACGAATAAATAGACAATGCTCGTGAGTCCTACGAGTAAAAAGATAATGCTCGTGAGTCTTCCGAGTAAATGGACAATGCTCGTGAGTCCTACGAGCAAATAGACAATGCTCGTGAGTCCTACGAGTTAATAGACAATGTTCTTGAGTCCTACGAGTAAAAAGACAATACTCGTGTGTCCTACGAGTAAATAGGCAATGCTCGTGAGTCATAAGAGTTAATAGGCAATGCTCGTGAGTCCTACGAGTAAAAAAACAATACTCGTGAGTCATACGAGTAAATAGACGATGCCCGTGAGTCCTACGACTGAATAGACAATGCTCGTGATTCCTACGAGTAAATAGACACTGCTCGTGAGTCCTACGAGTAAATAGACAATGCTCGTGAATCATTAGAGTAAGTAGACAATGCTCGTGAGTCCTACGAGTAAATAGACAATGCTCGTGAGTCATACGAGTAAATAGACAATGCTCGTGAGTCATACGAGTAAAAAGACAATGCTCGTGAGTCCTAAGTGTAAATAGACAATGCTCGTGAGTCATACGAGTGAATAGCCAATGCTCGTGAGTCCTACGAGTAAATATACATTGCTCGTGAGTCCTAAGAGTAAATAGACAATGCTCGTGAGTCATACGAGTAAAAAGACAATGCTCGTGTGTCCTACGAGTAAATAGACAATGCTCGTGAGTTCTAAAAGTGAAAAGACATTGCTCTTGAGTCCAACGAGTAAAGAGACAAAGCTCGAGAGACCAACGAGTAAATAGACAATGTGCGTGAGTCCTACGAGTAAATAGACAATGCTGGTGAGTCCTACGAGCAATTAGACAATGCTCGTGAGTCCTAAGAGTAAATAGACAATGCTCGTGGGTCCTACAAGTAAATAGACAATGCTCGTCTGTCATACTAGTAAATAGACAATGCTCGTGAGTCATACGAGCAAATATACAATGCTCTCGAGTCATACGAGTAAGTGAACAATGCTCGTGAGTCCTACGAGTAAATAGACATTGCTCGTGAGTCATACGAGTAAATAGACAATGGTCGTGAGTCATACGAGTAAATAGACAATGCTCGTGAGTCCTACGAGCAAATAGACAATGCCCGTGAGTCTTACGAGTAAATAAACAATGCTTGTGAGTCCAAAGAGTGAATAGGCAATGCTCGAGAGTCCTACGAGTAAATAGACAATGCTCGTGAGTCATAAGAGTGAATAAACAATGCTCGTGAGTCCTACGAGTAAAAAGACAATGCTCGTGAGTCATAAGAGTGAATAGACAATGTTCGAGAGTCCTTCGAGTAAATAGACAATGCTCGTGAGTCCTATGAGTAAATAGACAATGCTCTTGAGTCCTACGAGTAAATAGCCAATACTCGTGAATCATACGAGTAAATAGACAATGCTCGTGAGTCTTAAGACTAAATAGACAATGCTCGTGAGTCCTACGAGTAAATAGACAATGTTCGTGAGTCATACGAGTAAATAGACAATGCTCGGGAGTCATACGAGTTAAAAGACAATGCTCGTGAGTCTTAAGACTAAATAGACAATGCTCGTGAGTCCTACGATTAAATAGTCAATGCTCGTGAGTCATACGAGTAAATAGACAATGCTCGTGAGTCATACGAGTTAAAAGACAATGCTCGTGAGTCTTAAGAGTAAATAGACAATGCTCGTGAGTCCTACGATTAAATAGTCAATGCTCGTGAGTCTTAAGAGTAAATAGACAATGCTCGTGAGTCCTACGATTTAATAGTCAATGCTCGTGAGTCATACGAGTAAATAGTCAATGCTCGTGAGTCATACGAGTAAATAGACAATGCTCGTGAGTCATACGAGTAAATAGACAATGCTCGAGAGTCCTACGAGTCATATACTATGCTCGTCATTCATACGAGTAAATAGACAATGCTCGTGGGTCCTACGAGTAAATAGACAATGCTCGAGAGTCATACGAGTAAATAGACAATGCTCATGAGTGCTACGAGTAAATAGACAATGCTCGAGAGTCTTACGAGTAAATAGACAATGCTCGTGAGTCACACGATTTAAAGACTATGCTCGTCAGTCATACGAGTAAGTAAATAATGCTCGTGAGTTTAACGAGTAAATAGACAATGCTCGTGAGGGTAAATAGACAATGGTCATACGAGTGATACGATGAAAAATAGATAATGCTCTTGAATCGTCTTGTATAAAGAATGTTCTTTCGTAATGTCAGAGCAACCTGACATTATTTAATTGACTTTTGCTGTACACAATATTGTATTTCCAGATCAGAAACTTATCAATTACAATTCCCCATAAGCGAACTAGAATAACACATTAAAAAGAATGCGGCTCATTCATTCTTTCATGACGCTTGACAATTTTCAGTGAATAAACATCGTGTTGTGTTGCTTAATATCGCAATGTATTTTGATGAACAGCTGCTGCGGTAAAAATGGCAGTTGAAATATCAGAAAGGCAAATGATTTATTAAATTGCGGTTTACACTTCATGCAGCTTTATGAAATTGATATGTCTGGAAAGATAGTCATTCACTGTGTTCTGCAGTGTTATTAAATTGCAAACAAGAAAAAACAAGAGATGTGTTTTTCAGAAACACAATGCCCCCTAATGCGCCGCTTTGAAATAAAATTTATATTTATCATTTGGCAGGTATTTGACCTTTGACCTTGAAGGATGACCTTGACCTTTCACCGCTAAAAATGTGCAGCTTCATGAGATACACATGCATGCCAAATATCAAGTTGCTATCTCCAATATTGCAAAAGTTATGACCAATGTTAAAGTTTTCGGACGGACGGACAGACAGACGGACGGACTATATGCAACCCTACAAGGGGCATAAAAACATCATATTTAATACGGTCAAATAGGATGGTGTATTTTATTGAATAAACCATATAAAACCTCATAAACGATCAAATATACTGGCGTATGTTTCATGTTAAAAGCCAAACGCTTTAAGCTATAACTTGTTTTTCCCTGTGTTTGAATGTCGAATATAGTTTTGATGAAATAATTCTAGGTACATCAACTTAATAAATAAATGCAACAAAATACTAATGTACAACCATGGAGATGCAATGTGTGTAGACACAACCATGGAGATGCAATGTGTGTGGAAACGAGCGTAATGACAGCCAGTCATTCTTTATTCACATTTCAATGCAACACGTTGCTAAGATTTATGATCTATGATTGTGTTATTTTCTGTGCCTCGTTTAAACTTAAGTTATAGTAAGAACTATTACGTAGTTCATAGAAAATGACGCGTGACATATTTTTGTTTGTATAAGGCCCTGTTGGATTTGGCCTGTTACTTAGTTAAACATAAGCGGGGCGCTTAAATCAGAGACGTGGCTAATGTGGCGTGTTTGTCCCCAGCACCGTTTTAACTTGCCTAACTTCTGTTTATTTTAGGGTATATTGGTTCCTTCATCTTACAGATAAAGCGTTCGTATTACCTATGAAAATGTCCGATGAACACCAACTGATTAAGCAGTTTAAAAGCGCGCGTTTTCTAGCAGATCCGTGGTCTAGTGGTAACACACTGGCTTCACAATCCAGAGATCGCTGGTTCGATCCCCCGCTGCACCTAACCTACTAACTCGTCTTTCGCATGAGACGTTAAACCGAGGTGCAGTGTACTAGGTGCTATACACCGGGCACTAAAAGACCCAGGGTCACCTCTGGAACGGGGTGTCTCCTGTATCTTGCACTATCCCCCGTAACCAACTAACACGTCTTCTGGGGGCGNCCTACAACTTTTCTAATACATAAACGTTAAAGCTTGAGAATACGTTATGCAATTTATCGATTTCGATGTTGCTACACAAGGCAAAAATTGCGTAATAAAATACTTATTTAATTTTATTGAATTTCGTATTCGTCCCCTTAATTTAAAGGGATTTGTTCGCGTTTTGCGAGGACACAGTAATACTGAACATTTATCTTGCTCTAAAATATGCATTATATGCATCTTTTGACGATTTTAAAACCTGAAAATTATAAAGCGTTACAAACGCGAAACGATTGAATAATTTGGAGAGTTCTACTGTTATCTTTGTATTTTGTGACATAACGGGGATTGCTAGACTTTTTACTCCAATGGTCAGTGGTTCGAGTCTCGATGTGGATTACTTTTCTTTTTTTATATTTGTTTTTTTCTTCTTGATTTATACTGGAGCTATTTAGTTCCGATGTTTACATTATCAATTTAATGCATTTAATGACAAACTTCAAAACAAGCCATAATCTGTGAACACGTCCCTTTCTTCAAAGCAACATCCCAAACACGACACGAATTCAAAACGCAACTCCTGAATGTTTGTATTCTTCATCCAATTCATCATCCCAACTTTCTCAAGAGTAATCGTCAGTATTTCAATATCGAATGAATCATTTCATGTTGTAAAAAGTCGATCAAAGACTCACTTGTTAAAAAGTCCAAGGTTGTGATAATTTAGCATCCTTATGATTGCATTTTTGTGTCTGTGTTGAACGTTTACATTTCACATCTTTGAACCCAAAGTTCATGTAGACTTCAGTCTGCGTTTGTTTATATATGAAATAATGTAATTTCGTTTTTTGTTAGGTTAAATTTTAAACTTGTCGCTTCTTTTTAACTCATTGATGATATATATGTAATTATTCATGATTTTATCTAGATCTATTTCGTGTGTGTAATGTTGTAACATGTAATTATTCATGATTTTATCTAGATCTATTTCGTGTGTGTAATGTTAAAAAAACATCTATCCATTTTGACGTAATAAGGCTGTTTCATTTGCATGTTGTTATGTACTGTAAATCGCTTAATATTTGTCGTTCGTTTTGTTTGACTCGTTTAGGACATAGTTGTTTTGAAAAAGTAGCATTATTAATATAATATATGGTTAGTGACTTGATATCATTTGATATCAGACTCGTCGGACATGGCGTGTGAAAAGCTAGACATGCCTCGTCTTTTCCTACTCCTTATCAGTCCCGGCTGATATCAGATGTTATCAAAGTCACTAACCATATATTCCCCATTTACATTACGATGATTTCTGCTTTCCAGTTCAAATAACATGTGAATTAAAATCGATATTGTACAGAAAGTTACAACTATCAACGACTCAATAGACTCTATTCCGTTGAGTCGGATTACGCATAGTATTTCAGAAACGAATGTACCTTGCCCATACTGCTGATTCATCTGTCTGTTACGTAATACCGTTAGGGCCATCGTGGTTACACATTAAAATCCAGAGGGCGACAATGNAGAGTGCGAGAATACGATGACGTGAATGCGAGAACGCGATAGTACGATGGCGAGAGTGCGAGAATACGATGACTAGAGTGCGAGAAAAAGATGACGAGAGTGCGAGAATACGATGACGACAGTGCGACAATGCGATAGTGCGAGAATACGATGACGAGAGTGCGAGAGTACGATGACGAGAGTGCGAGAATACGATGAAGAAAGTGCGACAATGCGAGAGTGCGATAATACGATTACGAGAGTGCGAGAATTCGATGACGAGAGTGCGACAATACGATGGCGACAGTACGATATGACTATCGCATTGTCGCCATCGTACTGTCGCCATCGTATTGTCGCACTGTCGCATTATCGTCATCGTACTATCGCGTTCTCGCATTCTCGTCATCGTATTCTCGCACTCTCGTCATCGTAGTCTTGCACTCTCGTCGTCGTATTCTCGCATTGGCGACCTAACGGTATTCCGTAGTCTGTATATATTCTGGCATACCCTAATGACAACCACCATATGAAATGTAACTACAGATGATCTAGGGGAAATGTTATAACCGATATCACGGCATACACTATGGGAAGTTGAACAGTAAACAAGTTGATAAACTAAGAAGCAGTATCATAGCAGTGTAAGAACTATATATTGCATACAACACCACATTTAAAGTCATGGTAATTTGACATGCTAACGCGCAATTTGTTTTTCAACTGAATACCATCACTTTTCACCTAAATGAAACACATACTACCGACATTTATAACGTGATGTATGTCTGCAAGATGCCAGCATATACGCTATAAACCACTGGACCTGATATCAGTAAGCAACGTTGTATATGCTCAAATGTGGAATTATTACATCTGCACCGTAATAACCGACCTATTCTGCCCTATATTTCACAATAATAAACCTTATTTATAGTTATAAACGGTTATTAACATGTTAGGAAAAACAAACACAATTTTTAAATAATGAACTATGCTTATTAGTACTAATGCAAATATTGTATTGTTGCTACGCAATTAAAACTTAAGTAATAAGAATATACATGTATGTATCATGTGTCGTTTTACGAGACCTCTTCGGTATAAGTTTATCTTAGAGATTAATTTTCTTCAGTACTTGTCTTATTTGTTGAAATTGTATTTACAAGCTTGTTGTACCAACGTATGTAAAAAAATGATATACATTTTTTTCCAATGAATATGCGACAGTTATTAGTGGGTATCAACCATTGTTGTATGCTAACAATCTCTGAGACAATTTTCGCAATTTTACTGGACATATAATTCTACCTGTGCATAATTAACTTAATAAATCTAGGTCTAAACCTATCTTAAGACAGCTAAGACAAAATACATTTAGACCATGATTGGCGATGTAGAATGATATGTTAATGTTCAATACAAATACGNAGATAGATGTGCGCCCTGAGTATATCTGTGATCTGGTAACAAGATTCTTCTCTCTCTCAATATGACAGTTGTGTGAAGCCTCTTGCAATATTGACCGATGGTTGAACTGGCAGTTGTGCAATCAAATTGGGACCTTATAAGAACATGTGGAACATTCGATTAGCGTTTCACGTTTCAGCATTAATGTTTGAAGTATATTCGGCATAATTACTACTAGAACCACCACTATCACCACCACCATCATCACCAAAATCAATCGTAATATTGCTACTAATAAATCTACGGCTGTTACTTATATTAATCAAAATACTACTACAAGCAGGAAAGACGGGCAACATTCGGCCATCAAAACTAGTAAGGTTAATGATAAAATACAAAACCTTATAATAACCATAATTATTGTAGACTTGTTTATGTTGAAATTGTATTTCCCGCCAGTATCTCCACGCATAGTATGCATATTAATCGGGAACCGGCTATCTAAAATGTAAACATCCGGAAGTACACTTCAACAAGTCATCGGGCAGATAGATCAATTTACAAATGGAGCCTTTAAGTAATCGACAGCGAATTCAAGCATTGTCTTCGCACGTGGACAGGGACCAGGTACTTGCACCATTATTTTCTATAATAGATCAATATTTAAGTTGAACCATTAGTCGAAACATTAGTAATTCAAAATACATTCACATCACACAAAGGTATGTCTAATTTGGTAATTCAACCAATTTATTTTGTATTTACTAACTTTGCTTACTTAAATACCATCCCGCAATCATGCAATAGGTTTCTTCAACTAATGCAGGTTAATTAGGGTATATGTACTGCTAAAATGTTTTACCAATGTGCTATGTCAACAATTTCATATAGTGATATACATGTACACCGTGGCTGATATCCCACACAGGACGGCTATCCTGCGAGATTAGCAACTGTAATGTACATACATGTAGGTATTTAAGAATGTAGCTCTTTATCCAGATACACTAGGCTCTGTACATTGAGTGATCACGACAGGATGCTGTGTTTTTTTCAAGCCACCTTCAGTAGGCTACATAATGGTTTGTTAAAGTCATGTCCAGGTTACATTATATTAAATAATTGAGTCATGTAGTTTATACTCTCTAAATTGTTCTGAATTTATCTGTTGTTAATATTGATAGGGTAAGGAAAGGTGTTCTCTAGTAAATCACTGAAATGTGATAAAATTTGAGACTAAATTTAAAAATTGTGCTGAGGCGGGTTACATTGCCCTATAAAACGGCAAAAAAAAAAAAAAAAACATGCAAAAAACAGTCGATTTTGTTCTGTGTCGAGTTCTATCTTGCAGCCTTGTTAGAATCGAAACAATAATTGTAAATCATAGTCTGCACTTGTAATCTATCCCTACGCATCTAAAGTTCCAGCTATTCGACATAAAACTATTTGACACCAATCTGCGACCTACAAGTATTCTTTCTAAATTTGTGCACATGGCTTGAATGTGTATCCCCTTTCAGTGTTTGTGTCGGAGTGCATGCTGACTGTGTATATGTTGTTTGTAAGGTTGTGGAAGCCCTGACTCAAATCAACTTTGATGGCGGGCACATCCGGCGGATGATCGAGACATTTGAGCAACAAATCCGTCTGGCGACCAGCCCCGATGAGGCGCAGCGACAACAGACGGACCTGTTCTGGGAGAACACGTTCGTGCGGCGGTTACTTGACGGCACTGGTGAGCACGTGGCTGTATGTTTTAAATATATGTTTAAACATCGAGGCTACCGCTTGTTGGGACCTGGAGTGTGTCCCAGTGTGTCACAGTAAATAATGAACTTAGTAGAGACTCACTTAAATCAGGAGGAATTTGAANAAAGTCATGTCCAGGTTACATTATACTAAATAATTGAGTCATGTAGTTTATACTCTCTAAATTAATCTAATCAATTAATTGTACTCGAAGGCATGTTTTCAGAAATTGTTATGAATTTATCTGTTGTTAATATTGATAGGGTAAGGAAAGGTGTTCTCTAGTTAATCACTGAAATGTGATAAAATTTGAGACTAAATTTAAAAATTGTGCTGATGCGGATTATATTGCACTATAAAACGGCAAAAAATATATAAAAACGTGCAAAAAACAGTCGATTTTGTTCTGTGTTGAGTTCTATCTTGCAGCCTTGTTAGAATCGAAACAATAATTGTAAATCATAGTCTGCACTTGTAATTTCATCCCTACGCATCTAAACTTCGAGCTATTCGACATACAACTATTTGACACCAATCTGCGACCTACAAGTATCCTTTCTTATTTTGTGCACATGGCTTGAATGTGTATCCCCTTTCAGTGTTTGTGTCGGGGTGCATGCTGACTGTGTATATGTTGTTTGTTAGGTTGTGGAAGCCCTGACTCAAATCAACTTTGATGGCGGGCACATCCGGCGGATGATCGAGACATTTGAGCAGCAAATCCGTCTGGCGACCAGCCCCGATGAGGCGCAGCGACAACAGACGGACCTGTTCTGGGAGAACACGTTCGTGCGGCGGTTACTTGACGGCACTGGTGAGCACGTGGCTGTATGTTTTAAATATATGTTTAAACATCGAGGCTACCGCTTGTTGGGACCTGGAGTGTGTCCCAGTGTGTCACAGTAAATAATGAACTTAGTAGAGACTCACTTAAATCAGGAGGAATTTGAAATATTTACTGCAGTTTCATTTTTTTTTACTGAAGATATTACATTTTGGTATGGTTGTATGATTGTTGGGTGGGTGGGGGACTGATTCACCTAGCGGTACATGTGTCGCAAGTGGGTTGCGTACTGTGTGCCACTGGAGAGCTTTTCTTATTTTCAGGCTTTATATACATTTACACTATCGCCCAGCTAATACGAACCAAATGTGAAGTGAGGTAAATTATTTCTGGGGATAATTATTAAAGTAGGCCATTTGAAGTTCAATTATTGTTATCAAAACATATTTTTAACTTATTGAACCGTAAGTTCATCTTTGTTTAATTGCTGCGAACGTGTTTAAAGACACAGACTTAATTGTTGCGTGCAGGAAAACAGATCCTGTGACCTATATGATCTAATCATGAAGATATAAAAAATCCTTTGCTCTGAATTTGATTTAGTTATAATTTTGTTAAGGTTTTACTATATTATACGAGCCGCTTCATGCGAAACTGGGTCTTATGCCTTATGCCATATGCGCCAGAGTAGCTCTAGACCAGCCTGCGCATACGCATTTCGTAAAAGGTGATATTCAAATATATAAAAAAAATGCTGCACGTTCAACAGAATCCCACATATTACCTTAATCACGTATTTTTATGACCGGGGAAGTGCAGGCTGGTTTGAAGCTACGGCCGCATATTGCATGAGATCCGCTTTCGCATGACGCGGTTCATATAATTATGTTATATTCACATTTTGTTTGATTATAAAAGTATGAATTATTTTAGTCATTTAGTAAAAAACAATCCAGGTAGAAAACATAATGCGCAGGTTAGAAAAAATACTGCGCAGGGTTGTTTAAATTTAACAATGTGTTAACTAAAGTTGTGTTGCAGTTTAATAGTTAAAAGCTCTTATCCACAAAGCTGCACAATTATAATACGAAACGAATGCACTAGCAGAGTTTCAGTCATTCGGGTCTACTGGAGGAAGTTTCCCCAACATTGTATTTGCTCTTGATAAAGGTCAATAAGGGTCATAACCTGAGATAGACAGCTACGCCGGAAATAAACCCATGGCGTCAACCAACTTCTAAGAAAAATGTGACACCTGGCGATATGATGATCCGGCTTTGAAAAAATGACCTGATACGTATGCTTTAATTATCAATGTTATTTAGTCCGGTGACATTGATCACAACTTATTCGAAACAAATTACACAACTGACGAATCCAGCTTGTTATGAAAAACTGACCAATGGAATGTGCGTCTGCATGAGGATATATTGTATATATACAGACATATTTCCTAATCATCAATAGACAGTATCATATTAACGGTAGACACCTCTGTTAACCGTAACGCATATAGGGGTGTCAGTCACGATAGACGGGCACGGGTATTGAACTAGTGTTTGATAAAAGAGGAATACAACAAAAGTCATTCCAACCTCCATGGCTTTATTAATTGTAATCATTTGGTCCAAACTCACTGAATTTAACGTTCTGCATCCAACGTTCGATTATGTTTGTTAAACTGGGCTACGTTGGACGCTTTCTGAGCGTTGCATCTAGAATTAAGTTATAAGTCAAATATGGACGTCTGAAACAGCGATTTCTGTTTACTAAATTGTAATCATTAGCATTAATTTAGCAACAATGTTAATTCCTATTACTATTATTTATTGTATTTCCGAGTAAAATATGACTTATTAAGTTACTACCTACAACAGGTTAATATGTCAGTGTCTTGCTAGTGCCGCGTCCACAAGAATCATTTCGTATACCAAATTAAAATATGTAGAAAAATCATCAGTGTTTTATTTATCCGTGCGTTGTAATCAATATCATTTCTTTTTTGTTTAAATCAAACTCTCCTATTTCTTAATTAAAGTTATGATAATATTTATTATTTATTTATTTTGAAAATGTTATTGAGCAATTTTCAGACGTCCTTTAATAATTGTTTACATAGATCTCTACTTAGCGCTCAGGGCCCGGTTTTTCCAAACTTAAGCAGCTTGTTTAGTGCACAACATTGTTTAGACTTCAGCTCAATAAACATGACAAGTAACATGCCTATCAAACATTTGAGAATTATTTAAGCATAACTAGTTAACTAGAATATACATTCAGTTTCAAGTTTTAAGATTTAATTTGAAAAGAAAATAAAAAAATCTTGATCCAAAAGTAAACGACCGTTATCTAAAACGGGCGTTAAATGTTTTGGCAACTCGAATCAGACCTGTTTTAGAAAAGTTTACATGTTTTGGTACCCTTGGAATGTACGAAATAATTAATAACCTCTTGTATTTGTATAGAGAATGGAACATACCTCGGCATGGACCTCGGAGGGACGAACTTCCGGTTGGTGCGCGTGGATCTGCGCAATGGCGAGGCGACTACGGCCACCCGCTACTACACCCTGGGCAAGGAGCTGCTGGTTGGACCCAGTGCGGAGGTCAGGTCATGGGTCACATACATATCTCGCAGGTCACATACATATCTCTCAGGTCACATACATATCTCGCAGCATTAAGCTAACGGATGTTTGTATGATGCGAAAAATCACACACTATTATTATTAAAAAGTATGAAGTTTAAAGGGACTTGTACACACAGGTTTTCGTATTTAAAAAGAGAGTAAATAATTTTTAGTTTTAAGCTTCGGGAGAAAAAATATGACGTGCTACCACTTTGTCATTCAGGCTTTTAAACATACCAGCGTATTTTAACGCTATTTAAGAAAAATATGTATTTTTGAAATAATCCATGAAAAGCATTATGTACAAACGCTTTATTATTTGATGATCAGCCATAAACTTGTTTTCAAATTGTCATTTTGCCAACCAGTGAACACGTCTCTTTAAAGATGAATAAAACGAACCATCATAAATGAATAAAATCACATATAAAAAGCTTACCACTGAATCCATTTCCAATTTCACTATTACAAGGCATTAGTATATTTTCATGGTGTGTGTTCATGCAATCGTTAACTAAGTGACCATTGATAACAAAATGGTGTCATGATGCAGCTTTGCTGAATCAGAATGTACCATATGTATAATTTGAAAACTGATTGAGTGTGTTTTGTTTACATCACCGAACACATTTATGTTAATGGTAAATTAAAGCATTAACCGATGTAGCCGCTCCTCAAAAGGGTTGGTATGTTCGGAATGACAGTACACGTCTGTAACATTAACCAGTTGATATATACATGTACAATAGATTGGCATAGTACTTTTGAAACGTTTAATACTTAACACTTTATTAGGCAAATCTGCATAATCCATGCATTTGGCCACATACAAATGCAATATTACAAAGAGATGGTCATAGCAAAATAACATATTAAGTTTAAAGTGCATGATATCAAAATATTCATGTACACATACATATCAAAATTCAAACAAATACATGAATAACTCTGACAAATACATATTTATACAAGTTAAGAAGCAATACAATCAAGGGTTTGGGAACGTTGTTTCGTAGAAAAATATACAAATTTTGCCAGGCGTCTTAACACTCCTGTTTGAGTTGATGACATAAGCTTAATAAATTTATTCATTGTATTAAAGGCATTTGGGATATTATATTTTCGTCTTAGCTCTTGATACAAGGGACAACATAGTACAAAGTGGAATTCCGATTCAAATACATTTAGGTTACACAGTTTACAAAGTCTTCGTACTCTATCAACATTATTGAATCTACCTGTTTCAATCTCAAGCTGGTGGGAACACAGTCTCAGTTTTGTTTATGCGATTATATAATTATCATGGTCTACTGCATCTAGATATTTTCATATTTGAAAACAGTTTTAAATTTGTTAAAATAGTATAATTTGCTTTGTGAGCTAACAATTTCACACCAAGTCTGTATATATCGATCACGGATTCTTTGTTTTAACATATGCACATATCTACAGTTATAATCGAACATTGACCATAGGTATCCATATCCAAGGTTATCTTATAAATTATTCACGGCCTTGCCCCAGCTTTTTTTTAAATTTAATGAGTTGAAACTTACATCATGTATTTGTTCTTGAAATATTTTGCTTGGAAGAGGTTAAGAATGTTTCATTATTTTACACCAATACTTTAAGGCCTTTTCCATACAAATGACCGAAAGAGGAAATCTGCCTAATTTCCCAAGGACTGCAACTGTGGATGTTTGGGGACGTACGCCAAGGATATATTTACAAAATTTAACATGAAGTTTGTCTACTTCCTTAAAGTCGTATACGCCCCATATCTCGCTACCATAAAGAATAATCGGCGCAACTTTGGAATCAAACAGTAGCAACATAGTTTTAATATCTAATGATACTCTAGTAAACAATGATAAAATACCATTATATGCTTTGAGTGCCTGTTCATTAAGTGTTTTTATAGCCTGGTTAAAGTTTCCGTTATAATAAAATTTCATGCCTAGGTAACAGGAACTATCAACAATCTCAACATCAATATTGTTGATACACCAAGTATAATTGTTTCTAGACTTTTTGCGTTCAAAAATACAAATTTTTGTTTTATCAACATTTATTTTAAGGCCCCATTGACAAGAAAATCTATTTATACAATCAAGTTGAGTCTGGAGATTTTTTTGGATCCATCGTAAATAATGCAATGTCATCAGCAAATAAAAGCATATACAGTGACAATTTTTCAATATCGTTAACAGACAAATTAGTAAAGTCCATATAGTCCTTGATGTCATCTATAAATAATATAAACAAAAGAGGCGAAAGAGGCTCGCCCTGCTTTACACCAAGTGTAAGATCAAACAATTCAGAATATAACATATTTTCATTATTTCTTATACAGGCCTTAACATTCGAGTATAAGGATTTAAGGATTTTTAACATTTTAGAACTTATTTGTGAATTAGTTAATTTCATCCATAGGGCGTCATGTATAACAGTGTCAAAAGCCTTTTGATAGTCAATAAATGCACAATATAATTTTAGTTTATTAGCAAGTACTTTCTGTGTTATACTATGAAGGATAAAAATACAATCGCTAGTACTACGGTTATCACGAAAACCAAATTGAGCCTCATTCAGCTTTTGTTCACTTTCGCACCAAGCGTTTAGTCTATTTCTTAGCAAGAGTGAAAATACTTTTGACATTGTATTTATTAATGTAATACCCCTGTAATTTGATGGGTCAGATTTGCAACCCTTTTTATGAATCGGCACAATAACTCCATTGGACCATTCTTCTGGATAAATACCTGTGTCAAATATATGATTGAAAATACACATCAAATACGGAGCAATAAAATCTTTGGCATCAATAAAAAAAGTCGGCAACATTGCCAGATAAGTCACAACTTTTATATCTTGACATCCCACTTATAGTTTTACAAATTTCATCAACACTAAAATTACGGTCTAAACTATCAATAATAATATCTTCATGCAATTCATAGTTGCAGTCATTAGTATCCCTATATGAGCTATCATTAGGATTGTTTGACACATTACACAAATAATTAACAAAATCCTCAGGCGAAATATCAGGGGCTTTACAACGATTATTAGTATTGAAATTATTAACGTGTTTCCAAAATTTGCGAGAACCAGTTAGACTAAGCGCGGATATTTTCTTTTTTTCAGATAAACAATGATATTTTTTGGCCTTCCGTTTGGTGGCAATAAAAGCACTTCTTGCATTTAAAAAAGTAGTTCTATTATCAACACTGGGATAATCTTTATAAACAAGTTTACTCTGGTAAAAAACCGACTTAGCTTTTCTACAGTCAGTGTTAAACCAAGATGTTTTCTTTTTATTATTCATATTTTTACTCCCTTTAGAACGAAACGCTTTACCGTAAACCATAAATGACATATCAAAAATTGTACTTGACAAGGATTTCGCATATGTATTAATATCAGTTAAACCGTCTGAGAATTGTTTTTGTAAATCATCAAATACATGTTTTTTTTTCACGCAATAAAGAATTCAACTGCTCCTTTTTGCATGGGTTATCCTCCCATATCAGTTTATCAACTGTGTGACTACCGCTATTATTGAATGTACGGTCGATACAATTTAAATGAAACTCAATTGGACAATGATCTGAGAACTCCGTGATGTCATGTACACACAGACTATTAAACCGATTAAATAGTTCGTAATCGCATATAACATAATCGACTACACTGGCCGCAAATCTATGTCCAGCTAAATTATAGCACGTGAAGTCACCCGGATCTAATCGCCCATTTACTATACAAAGATTATTCTGTTTACACAACGACAATAATTTATATCCGTACGTATTTACTTTTACATCAGCAGATTTTCGAACCGGCAGTCTGTCAACATCGAATGAAATGGTCGGCATATTAATATACCTATCAAGGTTAATATTTTCCACTAGATCTGTTTCCTTGCCAATGCGTGCATTAAGGTCGCCTGTAATAATAACATCCCCGAGAGCAGAATACCGGAGCAAATCCTGTGAAATAGTTTCAAAAAAATCAAAGTCATACAAAGGTGAATTTCTATTTTTATAAACCTGTGAATCTTCGGGTGGAAAATAGCAATGGATCAAGAAAATGTCAGTGTCTGATCCGAAGAGAGACTTACATAATTTTAAACACATACATCCCTTAAAATTGATGTCAACTAGCTCAATTTTGTCTGCGTATTTACTATTACAATAAATCATCAATCCACCGCTATTGCGTTTTGCTTTCTTGTTAGTTAATGGTCTTGGACAAGAGAAATTATCAAAATTGGCAATGCTAACATTTGCAGTATTCGAATGCCATGTTTCACAGAATAATAAAATATCAAAATTAGATACATAATTTATAAAGTCGTTATCATTTAGTTTAGAGATTAGTCCTTGAACGTTCCATAACAGAAAACTTAGTTGCTTCTTAGACGGGTACTAGTCAGCGGTACCGGAAGTGTCGACGGTGCTGCTCCGTATAGCAGGCGGGGTTTTCCAGGGTGCTGACGGGGTATTGCTGCCAGACTTGTGGTTTGACGCATCACGATTTGCGTTTTGGACGTCGGACCCACTGAATGGCGGCATATCCGATGTAATGCGCCTGGAGTTTTCCGCCGATGTATTACGTAATTCAGACGGATCATTGGTGGTAGGCCCTGCCCGTTGGTTCGGTGCAGTGCTTTTAGTGTTCCGGAAGTTAAACCCACCTCGTGATGGCAGCTCAGGAGTCGGACCAGGTGGGAGTCGGTCTGCGGTGTATAGCTTTCCGTCTATGTACAGCTTATCCACGGAGAGTGAGGCCTTTTTGTTGAGGGAACGCGCCTGAACTAAATACGGGATAAGCTTCCGCCGTCGTTCCTGGATTTCACGAGGATATTGATCCGAAACGTGGTATGGGGAGTTTTTGAGCTTCTCATATTTATTTAATGCTGTGCGACATAAAATTGCAATTATCTCCAACAACCTTTGTCAATATATGAAGAGTGTTCAGTTGGTAGCCTGAGGCTCATATTGTATGACACAAGGTTTAGAAATTAATGAAACAATTACATTCTATTTGCAGTTGTTTGACTACATCGCGGTGTGTCTCAAGTCATTTTTAAAAGAGGAGAAGTTTGCCAATAAAACATTGCCATTAGGTAAGCAATCAAATAAATGAGAAAAAAAACACCAACGATATATTATGCTTGGCATTTAAGGACCTGTATGTTGTACTTGCCTTATCATATTTTGCATACCCTAAGGGGAAAGAAGCTCTTTGCATTGAGCTAGTAGGGAAGGCTTGATATGGCATTGGTAGACATTATCTCTAGGCGTGCGCATGTACACACACTTTGGAACTGAAATGTTTGTGTTATCACGGCAGTTTGCTGATGAACAAGTCCAACCATCATCGCAACTTTCCTAACAACAATGTTGAATTGCCGGTGATAAGACGAAAAGGTGACCTATCAGAAAGTAACAATGCATAGGGCTGGTGGAGTTTGTTCTGTAACGCTGTCGTCCGGAAACTGGGTCAACAGGTCAAATCTTAGAAGAAAAAAACATTGTCACCACTGTAAAGGCCTTTTTGTTAACTCAATCTTTATGAAATTTGGTCAGAATCTGTATATTTACAATATCTAGGTCAAGTTCGAATCTTGGTCACGTGTGTCCAAAGGGTAGGTCATTAGATCAATTTTTGAAAAACCTTTTCACCATTTTTGAAGCCACATTTATGACCTAGTGAGAATGTTTATCTTGGCCAAGCTCAAACAAGTCTAGAAGCAACCATTATTACTCAATCTTGATTTAGGTTAGCCAGAATGTTTATCTTTGCAATAAAGGCCATGTTTGAATATGGGTCAAGTAAGGGAAAAAACTAGGTCACTAAGTCAAGTCTTCTACAATTGGTGTACCTTTAACTCAGGTGAGCGCTTTAGGATTATCATTGCCCTATTGTTTTATAAGCTATCGTGGTAGATTGCTCTGTGGCGTCCGGCGTTGTATGTCGTGTGGTCGTTAACAATTTTCTTCAAACGACATCACCTAAGTATATGGAAAACTTAGAAAAAAACATTTTCCTCTGAGACGGCAAGTCCCATGGGTTTAGTATTTGTATGCAAGGTCAATAGATGGTCCTCAAATAAGTATGTTCAAATCATTGCCATTTCAAAATAGGTCTTGTCCCTGGGTAACCCGTTTTCCTTATATGCATATAGCGAGAGTTTAAAAAGTCTTCTCTCAAACAATAAAGCCGCATGAAAGCCTATATATTTGTCTTAAGTATCATGCGGTTGTCCTTTGCCAAGTTTGTTGAAATATTGCCACTAGGATCAAAACTGGCCTCGCCGCAGCGAGTCACATATTATGGTGTACATTTATATTATTTAATAGAACAATAACTATAAAAATCTCCTCCGAAATCATACGGGCCGGAGCTTTAAATTTTGTTTTTTATCTAACATCATGAAGTGGTCTGCTACCAAATCCGGATTTTGTGGTCGATATTGACCCAAAGCCTTTGGTTAACTTATTGTACATAGTGAAATATTCAAATATTCTCCCAGCTCAGATCACTCTATCACAATTTGAATTCAGGTGAGCGATTCCGGGCCAGCACTGCACTCTTATCATTTGAATTCTAAAGTTATTTAAACCAATAGATGGCATCACTGGAATGCCATGTGTTCGCTTAAACTGTTCGTTCTTGAAATTTATCAACACAAGCTTAGTTAAAATCTTCAATCAGTGTAGAAAAGCCCGGGTTTTAAACCTGTATTTATCCTTATATTAAAATTGATGAAAACATTGAAAATTACGAATACTGATAATATCCCCTCACGCAATGAAGCTGTTCATGTGTCCGTTTCTACCCCTCAGGTTTCACGTTCTCGTTCCCCTCGCGGCAGACGAGCCTGAAGCACAGCATAATCTCTACTTGGACGAAGAGCATCACGTGCACAGACGGCCCGGGCCTCGACTCGGCTGTGCTGCTCGAGGAGGCCATCTCCAGGCTCGGGGTAACACGTGAAGTAGTTGAAACATAGGCGACGAATATACAAAATACCCTTGCACAATATACTTATTCCGGACTTTACTTTAGTTTGGAAAAAAACGCTTAATGGGGATATGAACGAAGCTTACCTTCTCAAAATCTTTTCAAAAACACTTACATGAATCGTTATTATTTGAAAAAAATTCGTTTGGTTCATAAAATGGGTCAGCGTTGTTTGTACCTCGGGATAAGATTGGGGGTTTGAATGATTTTCAGATTCAGATTGCAACTTTTTTTTTTACTTTTTCTTGAACTGTTTTCAGTAGCACTTTCAAGAGATTTAACCCTTTTTCAGATCTCGAAATGTTCAATTTTATAACAATTTATTAAAAAAAACAACAAAAAAACTAACATAATTAGTTCATGATTGGTCCTTGCATATAATTTGCCGTAACGTCACTAGCGTCCCAAAATACCTGTCTAAAATGAAAAAAGAAGCAGGTACTGTATTACACAATATTGCTGAGGTGTCAAATGTTTGAGTAAAACTTGTTTGAATTGATGGTGCCATAAAAGCTTGCGTGTTCTGCTTATGCTGCTTATGCGGATACTCAACTAGAGTAAATATAATATCGTTGGATTTATAAATTACAAAGCAAAGATTTGACGGCGTCCACATTGTTCTCATAATTGGTTTAAAATTTCCAGGTACAATGTCGTTCGACTTGATGTCCTTGGTATTTTCTGTAATTTTACACTGCTCTTTTAATGACTTATCGACCTAAATGCTACTACATTTTATAAGCAGAACTGGCATTCACATGGGCGCATGTTTAATTCTAATCTTATAGACAAGAAGCGGTATCCGTTAAAAACCCACGTTTTAGGCTAATGTGCCATGGGCCATGGTCTGAGGTTGTTGTTTGAATGTACCATTTGTCATATTAAAGTGAGGCCAATGACCATGATGACTGTACAGCGGATGCTTTGACATTTTAACGTGAATATGTTTCAGCTTTCAACTTTTCATCACCAGTTGAACTTTAAAAAAATAGTGCCTAATTGTAAGAGGATATGTTAACATGTTGTTATTTGAATACATTGCATACATAACGTGGCGCTTGTACGTTTCTGTCTTCTGTATAGGGATGCGAAAGCATACTTCTACATGTGCATACACTGAAATAAAGTCCGCGGAAGCATGACATTATTTCTAAACAAGCATACTCTCTTACATTTTGTATATACTTCAAATAATAGAAACAGTGTTTCACTTCCGAATACGCATGCAAGTATTTAAATTCGAAATAAAACGTTTGCTTATAAATCAAATCCTGTGGATAAGCATTTTAAAAATGATTTAAATGAGATTGAGTGTAAAAATATATTTACGTCCAACCACTTTAATACAATTCAGACTAATAAACTGTATACAGACTGCACATGTTAAGTGGGAGCGTCTCATTCACATGTTGCCGCATTATGAAAATACTACTACAGCATTACTCATCATACAAAGCGAATAAGCACACAGGTTAGTTGAGAAGAGACACCTGTGGACACAATGATTTGAATGTGTGAGCGTTTAGTCACGTGATCATTCAAATGAGTCTACGGTACATCTACGAAAACTATAATGTAGATCGAGGCGGCAATAATAATATTTTAGGTCCGGACGGGTGTTAAATTAAATAGCCATATTAAAATACTCAGAAACAAGGCAAAGAAATCCAAACACATTATTATCATATAATATAAATATATATATATATTTTAAATATTGCTGGTAATTTGTAGCCATATTCCATCTCATTGCCATCGAATTCTTGTCGGAAAACATTTCCTTCATGGCGAAGAAATTGTCCGCCCCATCACCCCAAATATCATCGTGAATTACTTAATGATGTTTATTTAAATGTATATAGTGAATATGTTTTTGGTCAGATGTGTTAAAGATTCACCGGAAGTTTGTGGTTAGTGTATAGTAATTCATTGTATAGTAGGTTATTGATCATTTTCCACTAATAAGCTGTGTACAGACGACAATTTGGGTTTGTAACCTAGTGATGTTTCCTTGTGCGTTCTTATTCCTATATCTATTGGGTGTATTCCAGGCTGAGGCACTGCCAGCCGGCGTGGAGGTGGTGGCCAGAATCAGCGACACCACGGGGACCCTGCTCGCCGGAAATCTCCTCGACAAGAACTGCAAAATAGGGCTCATACTGGGTACGTACCTCTGATACATGTACTACGTGAATTGCAACCAATCGCGTGGTACCAATGCAGAGGCAGTATCTGTTAACGGGATTATGCTCTATGAGTGGTGTAGCAGCTCTGTGCAGCTTTTACCGTCCTTCATAGCTTGTATAGTTAATGCATCATACATGCACCTTTTATCATATATATTCACAATAAAGAGGCAGTGTGTCGCGGGTCTCTATCGCAAATATCAAGTTCACACTTATAGAGTAGTTGTTAACTTCGAACATAATACGATTTGTCCAGATTTTTACATAATATAGTCGGTGCATTTGTTTGCTCTACACAACTTTGCGGCTATCTTCCTTTGATTTGTATTTAAGTAGCAACTAGCAGCTAGCATGTATCGCTTACTGAAAGATGCTTGACGGATTTTTATCTTTATCTTCGTGCTCTCTATTATGATAAGCATATTTAATGACCTAAGCGCGTTCTTACAAAATTGTATTGTACTAGCCAAAACATATACAATTGATAAATGTTCTTGAAATGTAGGTCTTTGTCTTAACTGTTATATACATCCGCTGCACATGTGGCATATTTTATGAGTATATTCTTTTAATTATTGTACATCAAATCGTATGTTCTTTTAGAACTTAACATCTTTTTGTATTTGTTTTCAGTAGTTTCACAATATTTAGAACTTCATATAAGTAACCAAGAATCTACTTTAATGCCGATTAGTACAATGTCAACACATGTTATCAGAGGGCGTAGGAGAGTACATAAAACTTAATGAATTTCAGTTCATAACCAGACAAAATGACTCATTTATTTTATGGTATTGGTGTACAGACATTTATGAAACATTTTGTCCAAATCTTTTAAAGTATCACCTGTTCACCGTACATGTGATTTCTCATTGGTCAACCATTAAGACTCAATGGTTGCAATGTAAAAAATACCCTTTTTTCACACTGAGCTTTAAACATTGTTTACAATTAGATTAGCAAACTGAAAAATACAATGTGTTAACAGTGTTCAGAAAATTTCATGTAGCCAAATTTGCATGCAGAAACAAACAATGTATACATTATATTTCCTTTAAATACTTTAACATGCTTCGTATTTTTACTTATGGTTGACAGACTGTTATTTTTTGTTATATAAATCTATGCCATTATGTACAACAAATTCACGCATGTCAATCGAAATGTATTTTTGTAATTATTTCATGAAACATGTTCGGCCAAGTCTGCATAAAACACTTTATCAATTAAACGTCAATCACACCACAATATGAACACAATAAAGTGTCTGCGTTATTATTCACACACAATCCCACTGACATTAAGATGTAAGCTTGGTAAGCTCAGGTTGCACCAGCATCGACACATTTCAATTATTAAGATATTTAATGATAAAAACATATTAGCAATCTTCTACAAACACATTAATAATATATCACTACAGTGGAGACCACAGACCATAAACACAATCTATGACAAAAACACGTAATTTCTATCGAGGGGTGATGAAATCTATTAAACAGTATTATTTAGGATTGTATTTCTAATAACAAAAACTTCTTTGATATATTTACATACATAAGAGATTACTAATCTAGTACATACAATCATTAACTTGTATACTTTATAAACAGATGCGTAAATATAAAATATACGGCTATATTTTTCTCTTAAATCAGTGTTAAAGCGGCATATACATAGACAATGATATTCGTCTTCTAAATCAACGTCATTACAACATAAACAATAACGTTAATTTCTTGGAATGTTGTTCTGTGCATTCTTGCAAGTTTGGATACTCAACGTGTGTGCAGAAACTCTTAATCTTACAAAAAATAAACGCAAACGTCAAGGGAGTAAGTCTTAATATTCTTCATATTCCAAAGAGGTTTTACAAATTTTATGCACATCTAATACAAGACTGTTTTTCATTTTGCCATACCACTCGTGTTTAAAACTGTCAACAAGTCTACATTTGAACTCTCTAACAAAACTATTTACTTGCACAGCGTTTGGATTTTCAAATACGTAACGAAATCCATATTTATTAAACATGTTCTTCAGATTCGTGACTCAATTTGTATAACCTTTATTACAATCGTTTAAAGCTTGTTTGTAAACAATTTGCATAATACTATTTTCATTGTAAAGAAATATAAACCAATATTTTATAATTTTAAAGCCCCATTACTACTCAAAATCAACGAAAGTTTCGTGCAATATTTCGTTAAATGAAGTTAAACAATTTAAAAATCAATGTTCCTTATAGCAATGGCCGAAATTTCAACGCCAGATGTGGTCTGATAACATAGATAATTGTAGATTCAAAATGCTCGGCCATAATGAAAACGATAGTGACATTAGTCGAGAGGTGTTAAAACTCACAAGAAAATACGGAAAATTATCTTCCACGAACTTAATAATTTCATTTAAGGTTTAACTTGAAGAAAAAAAAACAACAACAATTGTTTACCTCCAAAAAGGTAGTTTGACAAAGTACGCGAAATGGTAGTCATAACTGAACCTCTTTTAACTCGGAAAAGACGTCTGCGCAAAATGGGTCAAAATCCCGTTCCCAGCCACAAATACTGATTTACTGGTTACAACCCTATTGTTTTGTAATATATCGGTTGAGGCTTAGAATAAAATAGCGGAGGGTGTTACCCTTAATAAGTACACTTTTGTGAAACCATCCTTTTATAGATTCAACTAGACAATAGATCATGTCGATGTTACCTTAAATGAATTAAGACTGTCATAAAGCCTATCTGATGTATACATGCATATTGGGTCAAAGTCACATGTTATGAATTTAAACTGTCAATTTATTTAGTGTTTTGTCATGAACCATTATGTATGGTCGCACAAATATTGTTTGGAGTCAACTTGAATAGTTATGCAGTGACAGCATCTTTATATAAAATGAAAACACCTTGACCTGGTTATATCATTGTACACCGTCGCATTGCCAATGTTACAGTCCGCTAAAAATTGTGTCCATCTAAGGCGGTGCCTATTCTCAGTTTATTTTCTCTTCATTTATAAAAGCAATTGATAAACCTCATGTATCACTTGTGTGGTTATTTCCTATATCACGAGGGTCTCTGATTGTAGGAGTCCTCTAAAAGTGGCGTCGTAAACACGCAGAAGGACTTGAAGCATTGAATTACATACAAGTTATGAATTCGTCGGTCAAATGTCAAATCAATACCCATGAATATAAAGAGGATAAAGAAGTTACCTCACTATATAAAGAAGTATCCGCATCATATAAAGAATTAAGCACACTATAATTATAAAGAAGTGTGCAATCATATTAAGACGAAATCACATCATATAAAGACGTATTCTCATCATAAAAAGAAGTAACCACACCATATGAAGAAGTGACAACACCATATAACGAAATAACCGCACTTTAAAAAGAAGTATCCACATCATGTTAATACGTATCCACATCATATGAAGAAGTTACCACACATACAAAGAAGTTTCCACATCATATCAATAAATATCCACATCACATAAAGAAGTTACCACATCACATAAAGAAGTATTCACATCACATAAAGAAGTATTCACATCACATAAAGAAGTATTCACATCACATAAAGAAGTTACCACATCACATAAAGAAGTATTCACATCACATAAAGAAGCATCCACATCACATTAAGAAGTATTCACATCACATAAAGAAGTATTCACATCACATTAAGAAGTACCCACATCACATAAAGAAGTATCCACATCACATAAAGAAGTATTCACATCGCATAAAGAAGTATTCACATCACATAAAGAAGTACCCACATCACATAAAGAAGTAACCACACCGTATAAATACGTTTCCCCGTCATAAAGAAGTAAACACGTCATGTCAAGAAGTAAACACAGCATATAGAGACAGATGTACTTGATATATTAACATCGAGGCTAAACTATAGCTTTTTGGACAGAACAACGTTCATTCTACGTATAAGGTAGTCGAGGCTTTCGAAATGTTTTGATGTTTTTGTTGCTTTGTGTGTCTAAATTAGAATATATATTGGAATTAAAGTTTGTTTGTGTGTTGAATCTGATTCGTTTTTACCTAAAATGGTGACTTTAAAGGAACTGTAAACCACGAATGACGAAAAAAGTAAGTTCTAAAATACCGTATTTTTTACAATTATTAGTTTATATTGATTAAAATACCACGACTGGTATATTACATTACTTGAAAAAAAAAGTTAATATTTTCAGTATATTCGGTAATAAAATTTCGCGATGTGAAATCGCAAAAATAGGTGTCATAACGATATACACACTATAAATAACGCAAGTAGATTGATCATTTTATATATAAAATATATACAATTCACTACGCACGCACAATTTGCATTCCTGGGTTTACCACGTGACGATGAATCATGTATTTTTGTATTTATTTATTTTTACTGGGTATGCATACCCAGTAAAAATTAATAAATACGAAAATAAAGTAAAAATAAAAAAACAACTTTGTTCAGGTAATTTTATATACCAGTCGTGGTATTTTAATCAATATAAACTAATAATTGTAGAAAAATATGGTATTTTAGAACTTTTCATTTTTCGTCATTCGTGGTTTACAGTCCCTTTAAAGTTGGTCATGAGTCGAATCGCGTACCTCCAAACGTTGACTGATATCAAACGCATACAGATCTTATACACAATTATATCCGGCACCTTTGTATCAGACACATATCCTCGTAAAGGGATGAAACAATATATTCGAAGCACCAGTAAACCATAAATATTAAATGCTTAGTCATATAATTATTTTTATTTTTATTTTTGTAATATGTCTGTAAGATTGTCAAATGCAAACAACGATCTTAAACTTGTTTAATGAATTTTGTTGAAGCTAAGCAAAATACTATTTTAAAAACAACAACAACAACTAAGTATCGTTGGACACAAACATTCATTGTAAAATATAAAAGAGATACTGAAAACAATTTATACAAAAACATTTCATACAATGACAATTTATCAATTAGACAAGGCGTCATTGAATGAAAATATTGTGCGCATCATCGAAATGTTAATTCCTAAAACGCCTACCAGCAATTGTGTGGACTAAACATCAATTCACTTCAGAATATCCGTCTGAGAGAGATTCAGCTTCGTGGTATCGTGTTCTCCATATGTAGGCAAATAATATGAAGATAAATAAACTGAGTGCTTAGAAGATGCATAGGTGTGCAAGTGCAAAACGTGTTACCATAAGTGCGCATTTGAAGGCAATCTCGTGTAAAAAGATAAATAGTTGTCAACGTACCTGTCTCATTCAACAATAATTTCGTTCATCAAATCTCACCGCAAGATAAGATTCCCCAAATGATTCCTTACTTATTATACCCCCATTACCATTGGTAATGGGGGATATATAGGAGTCACTTTGTCGGTCGGTCTGTCTGTCTGTCCCGAAATGAGCTTGTCCGGGCCATAACTATGTCGTTCATTGTGCGATTTTAAAATCATTTGGCACATTTGTTCACCATGATTGGACGGTGTGTCGCGCGAAAGAATTACGTCAATATCTCCAAGGTCAAGGTCACACTTTGAGGTCAAAGGTCAAAAATGGCCATAAATGAGCTTGTCCGGGCCATAACTATGTCGTTCATCAAGGGATTTTGAAATCATTTGGCACATATGTTCACCATCATTGGACGGTGTGTCGCGCGAAAGAATTACGTCAATATCTCCAAGGTCAAGGTCACACTTTGAGGTCAAAGGTCAAAAATGGCCATAAATGAGCTTGTCCGGGCCATAACTATGTCGTTCATCAAGGGATTTTGAAATCATTTGGCACATATGTTCACCATCATTGGACGGTGTGTCGCGCGAAAGAATTACGTCAATATCTCCAAGGTCAAGGTCACACTTTGAGGTCAAAGGTCAAAAATGGCCATAAATGAGCTTGTCCGGGCCATAACTATGTCGTTCATCAAGGGATTTTGAAATCATTTGGCACATATGTTCACCATCATTGGACGGTGTGTCGCGCGAAAGAATTACGTCAATATCTCCAAGGTCAAGGTCACACTTTGAGGTCGAAGGTCAAAAATGGCCATAAATGAGCTTGTCCGGGCCATAACTCTGTTGTTCATTTAGAGATTTCAAAATAATTTGGCACATTTGTTCGCCATCATTGGACGTTGTGTCCCGCGAAAGAATGATGTCGATATCTCAAAGGTCAAGGTCTTACTTTGAGGTCAAAGGTAAAAAATGGCCATAAATGATAATGGCATTATAATTCTTTAAAATCGCCATAAATTAGCTTCTCTTATTTTGTGAAGAAATATTCTGTGTCAATGTAGCGTATGGGGGTATACGTCACTTCTGTGACAAAGTTCTAGTTAAATAAGATATTAAAAGACTATGTCTTTTAAAGATCATCTGATTTTGTCAAACGTTATATTTAGAAGTTGAACTAAATGCAACATAAAGGAGTGCCGTCGATATGAAAATATGTGTAATAAAAACTATATATATATACTTTATTGAATCACTTAAACCTTTGCTATTTAAATGTATATACGCACCTGAGTTTTATGGAGCTGGCACATTGTCAGATTATAGAACTAAGCATCATGAATGAGAAATATACATGTGTCCCATTGTCGAACTATATTTAATGGAATTTAGTTTGAGTGAGAATATCGTCAAGCAAACGCGCATGGCGGAAAAGTATTTAATATAACATACATTATTTTTTCCAAATAGATGTTATACATATACTAGTATACCAATGTCGTGTATATATACACAACAACATCAATGACACCTATCTATAGTAGAGATTTCATCTATTGCCGTACACATGTATATGTTGTAGGTACTGGATCTAACGCGGCCTTTGTAGAGTACACTGACAACATCGAGAAGTGGAAGGTCTGTTACAAGGATGACGACACCTCCGACATTGTACGTACACGCAGACATGTAGCTGTGCTACCGAGACATGAACTGGACATAAACTTTGCACATTGTCAAACAGTGTACTAATAAAATCAAGATAAATACGAGTAAGTGATTAACAGTTTACCACGGTTTGGAAACTACTTGTAAAATTCTAAAATAATGACGTCATGTACAAATTACGAAAATATTATTTGAATAACATCAATGATGAGCATTATTTTTGTCGTCATCATCAGAATTTAGTTAAGTCTGAAAATCAGAGACATCCGTTAATAGTTTTAACAGAAATAAGCAAATATCACGAAGTGAAGATTTTTTTTTAAATATGTGTCATGTTAACAAATGCAGAGACAATGTGTTCAGGATATTAGCAAAAAAAACATAATCAATTGGTGGTAAAATTATTTTACGATAATCCGCTAATATAAGTGGAAGCTTATTAACTAAGTTGAGAATTATAAAAACAACAAAGTTAACAAGCGTTTAATTCGTCCTCAATGGAGCAATTTCATTGAATAAGATATCAATATTTTATAGTTTTCTAGAACATTAATCACATGGCCCCTCGTCGAATTTTACGAAGTCTCATGGTGCCATTTCGACAGATTAACATGGCGATTGCGTCTTGTTAAAGAAGAATGTGCCCTTTCGACAGTTGGGAAATGACGATTGCATGTCGCTCACGCCCCGATCACACTGCGTCATCTATATGTGGTTTAATCAGTGGTCTATTCATCTTAAATTTACCCCCGAAAGATGTCGATGATATGTATTTTATTATACCCATCAAACAAGCTGTACAAAAAAAAGCAACAATAGGAACTTGCAGATTTTGTATAAAGATCAAGTGCTCATCATCATTTGATTTATTATACACATTTTTATAAACGATTGATAATAAAACAGAATGTGCGGAAAAACTATAGTGTTACCGCGCTATATATTGTATATAAATATTGACGCCCTTGAGGGTGACAATGTGTCAACACTGTGGACGGAGGCTTTACCCGACGTTTACTGCGTTTTTGAGGGATCACAAAACGCGCTGTCACCCTTAAGGAAATCAATATTTGTTTTATTATACCGAACAAATAAACAGTTACTGATTGCTTAAAATCATTAAAAACACAAGGCGTATTAACTAAATATGGCGCAGAATGTATCAATATAGTTTTTAAACGAACTGTGTATTGGATATCTAGAACATATAAGGCCATACATGTGTGTCGTTTTTTTTAAATAATATATCATAAGCAGTGGTGACCCATACGATTGAAACTTGATATATACTTAATTTCATAGAATTGACAATATTTTGTGAAAAAGAGCCGCGTTCGATTGTTGTTCTTCGTATTCGAAACCATTTGTATCAAGTGTATTTAAAGTCGTTATAAAACCAATATTGATTATCTGATACATGTGTAGGAACACATACGAACACAAATTCTGGTTAGCACTGTTCTTATGAAACTAAAACCTTGATAATTGTGAATGGAAGGGAACGGCATTGCAAATACTTTGTGCATATTGTTTGTAAAAAAAAACAGTGGATCGACTTAAGCTCCCTCAGACGTATTTTTTAAGTTTGACAATTGGATCATTTCTGATGTTCCGTTATTCTATTTTAATCTCAACGCGAGGGTGACATTACGGTAGCGATAGATATTGCCATGAGACATATCAAACTCTTGCCCACTGAATGTTTATATGCATTGTATAGAGAAATTATCACGTGTGGTATACGTTCCAACGTTATGGATTATTACAATTATGCAGAGATGGGTATATGAAAATTAAACATTGGAAAGTCGAGGTCATGTTAAGAATGTTAAATCATTCCGTTGGGGTTAGACTGGGCACGCCCATGGCGCCTCATTTTATCTGACCAGTCACTGACAGCAATACATGCGTGTCCTGACCATTCACTGACAGCAATGCATGCGTGTCTGACCAGTCACTGACAGCAATACATGCGTGTCCTGACCATTCACTGACAGCAATACATGCGTGTCTGACCAGTCACTGACATCAATACATGCGTGTCCTGACCATTCACTGATAGCAATACATGCGTGTCTGACCAGTCACTGACAGCAATACATGCGTGTCTGACCAGTCACTGCTAGCAATACATGCGTGTCTGACCAGTCACTGACAGCAATACATGCGTGTCTGACCAGTCACTGACAGCAATACATGCGT
>VMBQ01001770.1:83313-110813 GCA_007657795.1 Dreissena rostriformis
GTGCGTGCGTAAGACTTTTTCTTGTTTACGCGATAAACTCCACAGTTTTCATCTGATTCTTTTCAAACTTGTTCAGTGTCTTTATATTAATGAGGACTCGCACCCTATTGAAAATGGGTAACATCAGAGTAAAAAGTCCAGAATTATCTCCCCTTGAATTTGTATTGGTCCGAGGCGTTTAAGTAGGTTGTTTAATTGGTTGCAATTATTAATTTAAAATTAAATAAAATATTAGCCATCTGATAATTCATTTGGCAAGGATGAAAGGATTTGTGTTTTCAGTATTCCCTTGCATGTTGACTTTCCATTCCATCGACATTCCAGCCAGTAGAGCGATTCAGGCCCTCATGGGCCTCTTGTTCTTATAATGCTACTTTATGTTACAGGTTGTAATTAACTGCGAATTCGGAGCGTTCGGTGATAATGGGTGTTTAGACTTCATGAAGACAGAGTTCGACAAAGAACTTGACACACATTCAAATCACCCTGGTTCATATACGTAAGAATAGCGCATAACTTAATGATTAGTTTTTTTGTATTTGTTTGTTGAACATTGCATAGTTGCACTGTGTGGCTTTGCAATAAAAAAGTATTCATTCATTCACATTTCTGATTGGTAACAACAATTGATTAAATGCATCAAACAGACCGTTTTCGTTCTAATCAAAAAGCGATTTATTTACTCGCACTAACCATCCATATGTCCCATCACATTGTGCATGACTTGTGTACAGTCCTGAACTGTTTCATCCTATCTTCAATGTATCGTATGTAGTCCTATCATGCATACGTCTTAGTTTTCTCACTTGAATTTAATTTGATGATGTTCATATTAACACCCCTGCACAACGAAGTTGTAAGGGGGTGATGTGTATACTGGTTTCTGTTTGTCCGTCAGTCTGTCCTCGTCAGGACGTCGGATTTGTTTGGTCTGCAGCATATCTCGAAACTGATTAGTTGTAAACTTAACACTTAATAGTTAGATATACATGTATCTCATTGAGGGGGTGTCCAGCGCACAATAACCTTAACTATTGCTTCCCTTTTTTATGCATAACGACATAAAGGTGAGCTATTGTTATCATCCTATGTTTGGCGTCCGTCGCCGTGCGGTGTCCGGTGTGTGGCATGTGTCGTCAATGGTCAAATTTGGCTATTAAAAGCTTATCCTGACAGTAAATTGTTTATTGATTGTTCAATTTTAAGACAACTTACCACACATGACAACCACGAGAAAACTGAGTGTCGCGTGTATCACCTGTATCATAACCTCAAGGGTCAAGGTCACAATTAAAGGTCAAAAATCAAATTTGGCCATAAACTGCTTATGTTTGACATAAGCGGAAATTTGAGATAATAGTGGAGTTTGGGACAAGAAAAGTAAATCTGGTTGAGGAGATGTGCAGTGCACAAGAACCATAAATATTGCTCCTTTACATTGTAACTTACTGCTCTTTGTTTATTTGTGTACTTAACTTTTGTCCGGATGATATCTTGTAATCTAAAGGAGGTATCAACTTGAAACTTGAGAGGAAACGGGATCTCATTATGGGGATGTGCGGTGTACAGGAACTATAAACCGTGCTTCCATGTGTCTAGAGGTCTTGTATTTGCTTCTACTTTTCACTATGTACTGAGGATATATTGAACAAATATGAGAGGCATGATCTTGAAACTTATTACGTCGGTATGTCGGTATATCTCAGTGATAGGATGTGAATTGAATACGTACCATAACTGTTGCTCCCACATTTAAATTTTGAATATGTCATATATCAAACTATAGGAGGTGTCAATTTGACAATTACTAGCTAGATAGATTTAAATAATGGGAAGTGCAGTGCGCCAGAGACTTGTTTGGAAACCATTTCTTAAAACTGAACTGTCTATGCCATGAGACAAAGCGGCATGCAGGGGCTATTTCAGGCACGACAGTGACAGTTCTAGCTTGATTTGAGATGAGTGTTTTATTTCCGTAAATAGGATTCAAGTCGTTGGCAATTTGTCTTTAATGGAGTTTAGAGTGGAAATGTCATATGTTTTCACGAGGAATATTTTTTTACTTTTGACATTGGTCAGATACAAGTGTAAAGTATGCATTACTTCACTAGTTTTGCATAGCTTCTACTGGAATTCATACACTTATAGAGGACAATGAGAACATACATTGGGTCATTTAGCACTTACTGTGAAAACGTACATGTCTGGTAACAATAACACATCGTTGGAATAGCAGAGTCTCAAATGTGATCAGCTATATCGTTTGTAAACAGTTATTATGATGTTAATAATATTTATTTATATTCATGTTACGTCAGGTTACAATAATGTCGCCAATATCGGAACACTAGCTACATTTCTTTAGATTTATTTGTTTAACAAAAATCCTTTGACTTTTGCTCTAGTAGAACTAGAAACATTATATCTTGCTTTTTGATACGCACTAATTTATTTATACATTAATCGCAGCTTTATTTAGCTTAAACGTCGGCAGCAGTTTCCCCAAATACATAAACGTCTTTTCCAGTAAGGGGACATGTGACGTCATGGTTGTACACAAAGGTCAGAAACCGTGTTGAAACATTTTGTTGTTCTGTAAATTGGTGAAAAGAAAATATATGTGTCCAATTTAACATGATTGCTGTTTTTTTTTCTTCAAAACTATTTACATTTTACAGATAATGACCGAATCCACAGTATAAACATTCATGAATAATGAACAAAACTCTTTTGTCACTACTCGCACTACAAATGTATCGTTATATGTATATAAAATACACATTAACTTATACAGAAACAGTTCAGAACCAAAAGAAACACCAAGTATGACACTTTCTAGAATAGTACCAATGACTTGTGTAATGTTCTTCATATTACGTAAATATGTCAGAATGGTGGACCATGTAAGGGCAGTTGCCAGTCAATAGCGTAAGCATGAACATCTAATACTGGTAAACCTGCTGAACTATGAAGTTTCCTAGACAAGAAACCCGAAGGTCAGACGAAAAACATGATTCCAGTAGAAACCCCGTTTACATTTTTCTTCTGCTGGCACGATTTTTATGAAGTCAACAACCACTTTTTCATGAGCCTTATTTAATTATATGGGAATTGTTCGTAGATTTTTTTTTTTTTTTTTTTTTTTTTTTTTTTTTTTTTTTTTTTNGAAAATGTCATGACATTAATTATTAGCGAAACTGTTATATTTGTAATAGAGTCGATAAGAACGATAACATGAACAAAAAAAAACAACGTGCATTTCCTGGTGTTTTGAACCCGCAACGTCAATTAAACATTGCGAGCGCGCTGCAGGTACCACTTTAACGTGTGCACATTTCGATGTTTATGAAGTCCCTCCGCGCATGTATGATTGCATTATGTGAGGACACGGGGTGAGTCCCAGTATTCCTACCAATGTGCTTACTAGACTCACGAAATTTGGGACGAATTGTGCATTATAGCTGCAACTTTAGAGTACAAATATATTTAGATCCAGGGATATGCTAGGCATGTAATTTGTTGGAAGTTGAACTTCAAATAACATTTAATGAAATAATGGAATGACTTCACATAAACACACTCAATGTACTTTATACAATTATTTCTATATTTACCAATTGTCTGCGGTAGTCACATGCGGGACAGCGATTAAAACGTAACACCAATTATGAGGGTTCAAAGCAATGTTGAGACAACCGCTGCAAATTCACACATAGTTGACCCGCTATTGGGGACTGACCCTGCATCTGATTCAAACGTGAGTTCTTGCAATACAAAAACATCTATTATAAACAAATAGAGTTAATTTACTCTACATTTAATATACTTGTATACTTACGGACAATATTCTATTTAACGTTGATGCTTTTGCATCCTTACGGGATTGTCGTCTGGAGCGGTTAGGAGACATACGCAAATCGTGGTTTACGATTGAAAGCTCGTAATTGTCAATCAAGCGTTGATGGATAAGAGCATTGTTAAAGAATTATTTTAAAGCCGGGAAATGCTCGGATAACAGGTTGACATATTGACATAATCGTTTTTATGCTCCCGGTAGGGTGGCATATAGCAGTTGAACTGTCCGTCAGTCTGTCCGTCCGTCCGAAAACTTTAACATTGGTCGTAACTTTTGCATTATTGAAGATAGCAACTTCATATTTGGCACGCATGTGTATCTCATGGAGCTGCACATTTTGAGTGGTAAAATGTCAAGGTCATCCTTCAAGGTCAAATGTTAAAAATAATAAAAAATCAAAGCGGCGCATTAGGGGGCATTGTGTTTCTGACAAACACACCTCTTGTGTGTTTTTTTTTTTATATTAAGGCAGCGGTTTGAATTTAGTTTATTCACTATTCACCTTTGTCGGTCGGTCGGTCTGTCCCGAAAATTTCATTCGATCTTCACCAAACTTGGTCAGAAGTTGTATCTAGATGATGTCTAGGTTCAGTTTGAATATGGGTCATGCCGGGTCAAAAACTAGGTCACAGAGTCACTTAGTGCGTTTTAAACTGAAAGTTTGTTCGGACCATAACTATGTCATTTATTGACTTTAAAATGACTTGGTACATTTGTTCACCATCATTGGACGGTGTGTCATGCGAAAGAAGTACGTCGATATTTCCAAGGTCAAGGTCACACTTTGACCTTGAGTTCAAAGGTAAAAAATGGCCATACATGAGCTTGTCCGGGCCATAACTATGTCGTTCATTGTGAGATGTTAAAATCATTTGGCACATTTGTTCACCATCATTGGACGGTGTGTCGTGCGAAAGAATTACGTCGATATCTGCAACGTCAAGGTCACACTTTGAGTTCAAAGGTCAAAAATGGCCATTAATGATCTTGTCCGGGCCATAACTATGTCATTCATTGTGAGATTTTAAAATTACGCGGTACATTTGTTCACAATCATTGGACGGTGTGTAATGCGAAAGAATTACGTCGATATCTCCAAGGTCAAGGTCACACTTTGAGTTCAAAGGTAAAAAAATGGCCATAAATGATCTTGTCCGGGCCATAACTATGTCATTCATTGTAAGATTTTAAAATTACTCGGTACATTTGTTCACAGTCATTGGACGGTGTGTCATGCGAAAGAATTACGTCGATATCTCCAAGGTCAAGGTCACACTTGGAGTTCAAAAGTCAAAAATGGCCATACATGAGCTTGTCCGGGCCAATTATGTCATTCATTGTGAGATTTTAAAATGACTATGTACATTAATTTTGTTTACAGTCATTGGACGACGTGTCAGGCGAAAAAATTCAAGAGTTCAAAGGTCAAAATGGCCAAAAATGATAATGGCACAATAATTCTTAAAAATCGCCATAAATTAGCTTCTCTTGTTTTGTGAAGACAGCATGCAAAATATTCTGTTTCAATGCAGCATGTGGGGGTATACGTCACATCTGTGACAAAGCTCTAGTTGAAATTGCTTTATTTTTAATGGCATTGCATTTGTTGCTGAATACTAGTGGGAAGTAACAAAACCTTGTTCCTACTGGTACAAATAGGTTCGAGAAGCACTATAGCGGCCATTACCTCGGGGAGCTGGTGCGACTGGCGCTCATTAAACTGGTGCGTAAAGGGTGCCTCTTTGCTGATCAGCCGTCGGCTTTGCTGGAGGAAAGGTGGTCTTTCACCACCGCGCATGTAACCGCCATCGAAAGGTTAGAATTGACCTGATGTCATTTATATTATAGTAAAAGAAGTTCAGATATGAGTTAGGTTAGTAAATGTACATGATACTAATACGCTGATTATTTGCTTTGCCCCACTTTGATTTTTATAAATGAAACGACTATTCTACCACAACCATTTGTTGTTTTGAACAAAGTGACTCGGCGGAGACCTCGAAGAATACGATGTCCGTTTTAGCGGAGTTCGGGATCTCTCATCCAACGGCTGATGATGTTCTTCTTGTACAGGAAGTGTGCGAACTCATGTCAACGCGCGGCGCGTGTATAGTGGCTACAGGTATAAATATATATGTGCACGTGTATAGTGGCTACAGGTATAAATATATATGTGCATGTGTATAGTGGCTACAGGTATAGATATATATGTGCGCGTGTATAGTGGCTACAGGTATAGATATATATGTGCACGTGTATAGTGGCTACAGGTATAGATATATATGTGCATGTGTATAGTGGCTACAGGTATAGATATATATGTGTCGTGTTTAGTGGCTACAGGTATAAATATATATGTGCACATGTATAGTGGCTACAGGTATAGATATATATGTGCACGTGTATAGTGGCTACAGGTATAGATTTATATGTGCACGTGTATAGTGGTTACAGGTATAGATATATATGTGCATCGTATAGTGGCTACAGGTATAGATATATATGTGCACGTGTATAGTGGCTACAGGTTTAGATATATATGTGCACGTGTATAGTGGCTACAGGTATAGATATATATGTGCACGTGTATAGTGGCTACAGGTATAATATATATGTGCACGTGTATAGTGGCTACAGGTATAATATATATTTGCACGTGTATAGTGGCTACAGGTATAGATATATATTAGTCGTGTATAGTGGCTACAGGTATAGATATATATGTGCATGTTTATAGTGGCTACAGGTATATATATATATGTGCACGTGTATATTGGCTACAGGTATAGATATATATGTGCACGTGTATAGTGGCTACAGGTATATATATATATATATATATGTGCAGATGTATAGTGGCTACAGGTATAGATATATATGTGCACGTGTATAGTGGCTACAGGTATAGATATATATGTGCACGTGTATAGTGGCTACAGGTATAGATATATATGTGCACGTGTATAGTGGCTACAGGTATAGATATATATGTGCACGTGTATAGTGGCTACAGGTATAGATATATATGTGCACGTGTATAGTGGCTTCAGGTATAATATATATGTGCACATGTGTAGTGGCTTCAGGTATAATATATATGTGCACGTGTATATTGGCTTTAGGTATAAATATGTATGGGTACGTGTATAGTGGCTTCAGGTATAAATATATATGTGCACGTGTATAGTGGCTTTGGGTATAAATATGTATGTGTACGTGTATAGTGGCTTCAGGTATAAATATATATGTTCACGTGTATAGTGGCTTCAGGTATAGATATATATGTGCACGTGTATAGGTGCTTCAGGTATAAATATATATGTGCACGTGTATAGTGGCTTCATGTATAAATATATATGTGCACGTGTATAGTGGCTTTAGGTATAAATATGTATGTGTACGTGTATAGTGGCTTCATGTATAAATATATATGTGCACGTGTATAGTGGCTTTAGGTATAAATATGTATGTGTACGTGTATAGTGGCTTCAGGTATAAATATATATGTGCACGTGTATAGTGGCTTCAGGTATAAATAAATATGTACACGTGTATAGTTACTACAGGTATAAATATCTATGAGCACATGTATAGTTGCTACAGATATTACTTTATATGAGCACGTGTAAAGTCGCTCCGGGATAGGTATTATATAAGCACGTTTGTAATGGCTACAGGTTTATAGAGAATACTATGTTTATAGTAACATTGTGAACTTGAATTTATCCGACGAGTTGAAGAAAGATTTACATGGCGAGGCTTGCCGAGTGTTATAACATAGTGTTATATTGATGATACATTTTTTTTTTAAATTTGTTCCTGATGCAATCAAAATAGTAGTGTTTAATTGATTAAAACAATAGAAAAAAAAAAAACAGATTAAATTAACTGAATCTAACCTTGCGTAGTAAAATGGTTTGTGATCTTTCCCGTTAGCGCCACACGCCATAGTCATTAGGTATTCCACGCAAAAGCAGAATAACGAGACAAAATATCGCTATATGCATCGATTCAAATTTAATCAGCATTCCAAATGTTACACACTCAAGTAGAACACAGACAGTTTTGTTCGAACTTAAATTCTGGTTTCACCACTGAAAAATACCAAAAACAAAAATGGCTGCCAATTCGAACTTACAAAATGTGTACCCCTACGTCAAGCATGATTCAGCAGTTATCCCCGCCGATATTGTTAATTTTGGTCTATAAACAACTCTTCTTTTTACACACTTTTAACTAACTGGCATAAAAAAGTCAAACATGTACTGGCTCTTGTTCTACTCATCAAAGTTGTGTAATAACCATTTTTATTTAATTTGTCATATAAACCTCGCATAAAATGGCTGTCTTGCGAAGAATGATTGTTTGCTCTTTTACTAACTGATAACTGTCGCTGGTTGTGAATGTTCTCTCATCTGTTTAAGTACGTTAGGAATTAATGTAGTATAATATGGTATGTTTATTGACCAAACTAACTCGGTCTATCTTCCATCCCACGATTTTATTGTGCAACTTTTTACCTCTTGAACTTCACCTTATTTTTTTTCATTTAACCTGTTTCATTTTTGTTAGCTTACTTTTTTAAATAGTCTTTGTTGGGAAAGGTCGGACAGATAACTGCTGATTATCTCTGGCATTATTCTGTATTTTCGTTATGTTCTTCTTTCAGTTGTGTATGTGCTTTGGGTTGCATGATGTATATTGCTCTATGATACTCCTACTCTAACACCAATATTTATTAGATTTATTCAAGTTACCGATGGCTGTATTTTATAATTCAATATTCCTTTTTTCCGCAGAGGTGATTGACCCTTTCGATTGTCAGTATATATGTTACGGTATTCATGAGTAGGTACGTCTTAATTTTATCACTTTATTCCATCATGTGGTTGTTACGATTCGTATACTAAATTAAATATCTGAGTTATTGTTAAGACGTGCAACATCTGTTACGATACTGTTACTTTATCCTGTTATTCTTGTAATTTGTGGATATAGAAACAAACCTCGGACCGTTGAATGCATTAACAGAAAGATCATGCCTGTCCATTCATTATCAAATTATTAGAATACGTAACAAATTTGATTACTTTAAAAATAATTTCTTAGACTTTGACATTCTGTATTTTACAGAAACTAAATTTGCAGCAGAAATAACTTACGATTCTTGGTCACTTGCAGGTTTTGTTAATATAATTATTATAAAAGACCATACAAATCACTCAGCGAGTTTCATATTTTGGTTCCATCCCTTCTAAGACCTAAAATACTTTTAGTACTTAATTTTTTTTCATGATCAATATGGGTTCTCGTGTATAACCATTTCTTTTGTTACCTAATTAATTGGAACCGTACATCGCCCCCAAAATACAGCAGTGGAATTCTGGGAAAGCCCAAGATACATGCGCCAGAATAGTGATCGTGGGAAACATTAACGAAAACCAAACACATCCGTATAATTATAAATGTAAAGATATATTAACCTTTAACAGTATGCACAATGCTGTAGCTGAACCTACGCGACTACTCCCCAGTCTCGCACATTGATCGACCCTATTTCTTCTAGTTAAATGAAATCGTTATATTCAGGATTTTTTAACACATAATTTTATTAGTGATCATTGCGGAGCTTACATATGTATTAATTGAAAACTCTCAATCGATAAAACTTTCAAAGCCGGGTGTGGCATTAAAAACGCGCTAACTTTTACCAATTTAATGACGCGATTTGTTCTTACGATTGGTCATTTTTATCAAAAGATACGCTATAAATTCAAAAGTTAAAGAAATCTCAAATATATATCTAAAACATGCATCCACCTACATGTACATACCGTCCTCTGTGGTAATAGTAAGGCCAAATGATCGCCCTTGGTATATTTCTTTAATATGTAAATTATTTGATGAACGAAATCTGCATGCACTGTATAGTGTTATCTCAGCAATGCCTTCGATCGAGTCTGACACAGAGGTCTCATTTTAAACCTCAAATAAATTGAAATATGTTGCAATCTCGTCAATTTAGAAAACAGAAAAATGCCGGAAAACATTAAGGCTCTTTTTCGGTCTTCTTTGTGTTGTTTATGTACGTCAATAACATATCCGACTCTTTATTGGACACAACACGACTGTTGATAGTTCATTAGCCGTCTCTTCTACAGGGAAAATGGTCTTTATATAAAATGGAATATTTACATTTTTTAAACTGAATATTAACCAATTTTGCATTTTAAAGGGACTGTAAACCACGAATGACGAAAAAAGAAAAGTTCTAAAATACCGTATTTTTTTTACAATTATTAGTTTATATTGATTAAAATATCACGGCTGGTATATTACATTACTTGAAAAAAGTTAATATTTTCAGTATATTCGGTAATAAAATTTCGCGATGTGAAATCAAAGGTACATTGCGAAAATAGGTGACATAACGATATACACACTATAAATAACGCAAGTAGATCATTTTATATATAAAGTATATACAATTCACTACGCATGCACAATTTGCATTTCTGGGTTTACTACGTGACGATGATGATCAATCTACTTGCGTTATTTATTGTTAACTGGTAGTTACCTGGTATACATACACAGTAAAAATAAAAATACAAAAATAAAGTAAAAATAATAAATAAAAAAAACTTTTTCAAGTTATGTTATATACCAGTCGTGAAATTTTAATCAATATAAACTAATAATTGTAAACAAATACGGTATTTTAGAACTTTTCTTTTTTCGTCATTCGTGGTTTACAGTCCCTTTAAAAATTATACATGACGCTTCGTGGAATTAAATATTTCAATATTTCAACGATTCTATATATTTGTGCGTTTTCTGGCCTTACGTTTTACTGAAATGCGAAGTAAACAGTTGAAATTAAGTATATTGGATGACGCTGATAAAGCGGCGTGGCATATATGAATATTGTATTATAGGTGTGCCTATTGTATTTTGGTGTTGAATTATGTTTTTATTGACATTTATATAAAGAAGGTTAGTTATTAATTATCCGATGCAGATCTCTCTTTATAACCATCACAACTTTTTCACAACTTAAAAAAATATGTCTGCGTTTGACATTATTGTATTAAATAGTAAATTGTAATAGATCATGATTAGTACTCTGACTTAAAGCTTTAATCGTGTAAGAAATATCGTTGGACACTTGTGTATAATAAAATCTTCGTTGTAAGTTAATTACGCCGCTCATCATGGCTTTACGTCAATAAATTCTCTTGCTGTCTTGAAATGATTCCGAACATTGCAATGTACTCCCCGCTTGATGCGAAAATACTTTGTCCGGAAATATACTCCTCTTTCTTGATTAACGACCACTTTTTTAATATGCTCATTAGACGATAATATTCGTAAAACAATGTATAATCTTGTCGATTTTGCAAAAAAAAACAACATTTTTTTTTTTCCAACATATATGAAGACGCTTGTCGACAACGATTCGTGATAAATCGTGTAAAGCTGATTTGTAATAGTCTAGCCATGTTGTAATACAACTCGAGATCGATTCAATTATATTTTGTAAGCGAATAACGACTCGAAAGCCAGTCGCACTTCTAGTAGCATAACGTGTCAATGTCTCACAAAATATAAATTTAATTGTTCACGTCAATCACGATTATGTTTCGACCGATTTTTTTAAACCGAGGCCCTCTGTATTTTTTCGCACTTGGTCCTTAGCTACTTAGTATACGTGTTATTACCGATGACCGCTTTAGTTAAATATATGAATTCATCCTGTTTGCTATGAATTCTATACATGTCTATGGAATACGGTTAAGAACTGGTCAATTTTTCTAAATGTCATTGTATAATATTTCTCATTTTTGTGAGCATTAAAATCGAAATAAATATACTGATCTTTTCTATCCTTAAGAACGTGTAGATCGTTTATTGGAATCCACAGAAGGGGGTAAAGAGCGCAAGAAGTATCAAACAGTTTATTCATGCGCGCTTTATTGGCACCACAGTTGTTTGCTTTTGACTTCGTTTAGCATGATTATCAATGATTAATCTAACTGTTGGTAACAGACTGGTGAAGATGTGTGATAAACACAAATAGTGTAAAATGTTATATTTATATAAAGTGAAGATTAAATTCAGTTTTGTTTAAGTGATTAGAAAAAGGCATTTGGATGCTGTTTGTTTTTTAAATGACGTTTGCGTTATCTTGAGGATAATGGCCCCGTTTCATCAACGTTCGTACGCACGGTTTCTTACGTAAGTATACTTACGAAGTTCGTAAGAAAATCCGAGCGTTTCACCAAAAAATACTTACGCAACCACCTGCTACGAATTCGTAAGTTCCAACGTTAAAGTTACGCATGGTCTAGGCTGTCGTAGCGTTCGCAAATATGGCCGCCTTAGCGATTTCATGTATTCACAAATTTTCCAAAATAAAAAAAAAACGATTTTAAGCGCATTTTCGACAAAAGAAGCGTGACTTTTCTCTTGAAAATGACAAAATCGGTAAATTGTGGTACATTTATCTTTATGAAGTACATTATAGAGAGCACAGTTGTTTCCCTTGTTTGCGAAATCGCGACGAGAAAACAAGGTCAAATGTAAACAAAGTTGAACGGATTTTTTTTTTTAATTACCTCTGGCCATGCTTTGTATTACGGGATAAGCATTGTGTAAATACAGAAGAGAGGATTGTTACAGAAGTAAATTGTATATGAAAGTTTAGTTAGATCTATGTCAAACTGGAATGTATGAAGCAAACTGGAAATTGGAATACATGGTCATGGATGATGCAGAAGACACTGGCATGTTTATTGGATCAACCACTTTTGGCACTAACGACTTTACAGAGTGTAACAAAATCAAAGAGTTTCCTTCTAGGATTGAATTTACTGGAAGGTTATCTTTGATTCTGTTCAATGCGTCACTGAATTATTATAAATGGAATGTCCAAAACAGGAGAAGCAGAACAAAGGTTTTCCCTTTGTAAATAAGGTAATTTTTTTTTATAATTTCATTTACAGAATTGTATTGTTTGGGAAGTATTAAATGTTTGGATCTGGATACATAGAAGATACCAAAAAATTATCTGGCTTTTACTCGACTGTGGACATCTCTTGAGTCTGTTTCCTGGGTAGAACTAGTACAATCATGGTGTCTTTGGAGGCGATCTAAAGAACGCTCCCACCGTGGGGATGGAACCCATGACCTCCCGGTCGATAGGCGGACACCATATCCACTACGCCACAGCGACTGTACTGTATAGAAAATGTATGGAAAAAGTTCTCTGCAGATTTTATTCAGTGGTGTTAGATCCAAATTATGATATCACAACTAAACATCTTTTTACCATATTTATAAAGGCTTCAAAATCATCATGTTTCAAATGAACAACAATAATAGATTTTTAGTTATTAGTTGATATCTAAGCGGAAACAAACTTTTTTGATTTTCGGTGATAATTTTCATTGTTCGATGAAAGTTGTGTTTGATTCAGATCAACTTTTTTTGCCAACTGGTCTGCAAGTATTTTTAAGAAGGTAAATATATGTTTTGTTCCCTATTAAAATGGACCTTTAGTTAACATGCATAGATTGCTTTACCAACATCCAACTGAAATATTTTTGGAAATGGTTATTATTTTCAGAAAAAAATCAAAACTACTAAATTCAGTTTAAAAAACAACAATCTCTTTAATTATGACTTGTGTATTTATATTGTTTTATAATTTATGACATAATTGAAAAGTACATCCATGTGACTATTTTGAGTTAATTTGGTGTTCAAAATGTAGAAAAATAACAATGGTATCATTTAAATAAATTGGTTGCCATGGAAGCAAATGTACTACACAACACAAAATTGTATATTTTCATATGTTATTATTTTTATTTGAACAAGTAAATGCATTTTAATCTTACACAAATTACATTTACTTATAATAAGTAGGGCATTATAACTCAAAAAAGTAATTAAATGGTAGAAAACATAAAAATCTCAGAATTGCTTTTCACAATTTGAGATACAATAAAGAAGGGCTTTGCACGTTTTACGGCCTTATTGTTTAACAAGTACTTACCCGTAATCTCATTTACTATTGAAATGGTATTAGGCATTCCATTGATCACAAAACTAAGAATAAAGATCAAAGGGAATTGTGCACAGATAGTAAAACTGACCATTTTCCAAATTTTAGGAACAGATACAAAATAAAAAAGAATACTGTAAATCAGGGAGCAAAATGCCACTAATGATGTAGACTCAAACTGAAAATACAGCTTTTTTATGAGTAATCATCATGTGTAATGGATACAATTAAACAGGGTAATGATTGGATAATTTTTAATGATTTTGTTCTTTCTGTTAAATTTTGTTATTTCACATGGATCACATATATCAAGTATAAAATGAATGCTTAAATATAATATTCATGATGGCCGAGTGTTAAAGGTAAAATAATTTAAGGACCCCCATGGATACTAATATTTTTCTGGTGTTTTTATCTCTTCTAAAATTCTATTTTGAGGTTAAAATCTAGCAATTTAAGGCTTCTACTGACATACTTTAAAAAAATGCCTAAATCTGTGAACAATTCCCTTTAAGGTTAAAACCCTTTGGATGTCAGCTTATTGTTATTTTGATTACCATTACAATCAACATGAAAAAACATAGTTAAGGTATTAAATAGGTCAAACACTAAATTAAATGCATCACTTAAACACTGATTTCTCTTAAGTTTGTACAATTATTTCTATAATAAAACTGTGTTTGTGTTTAAAAATAATAATTCTTAATTATTTTAGTTCTACACTTCAAATAAAATTCCAGCATGTACATGAAAATGTTTTCTAATTATAATAATTCAGGTTTGAATTTCCATTGTTGGAATAAATATTCACAGATATGCTCCATTAAAACAGTACATGGTGATCTTAATCTCCAACCAGCTGTAGCGCTTTATGTCCACATAGTGAAGAGACGTACACAGTTACAGCAAATCCCTTGACTGAGTCCACATCAACATTTCTGTAAATAAAAATTGAACATAAAAAAGTACCAGTGCAAAAAAATCAAAAATGTAATCCTATTAATGTATCTTAAAATAATTTGGAATAACACAAAACTGACAGTCATGGTTGAAACTCTTATGGCTGGTAATCATCAGGATACACCAAACTTTAGCATGTACAAGTTTCTTTATTTATTAAGATATGTTTTGAAATCTTTGTTTTAAATGGATTCCCTTCACATCCGAATTCTTAATTTAAACTTCTCAATAAAATTAACTTAACATTCAAACTAAAAAAAATATTTTTTTTGTACTTTTGTAGTGTTCCGATGCATATGTTGTAGTAAAACAAAGGTTACAAAGAATCATTTAAAGGAGTAAGAATTATAACAGTCACTATATGCAAAACATAAGTTCTTACAAGCAGTTGAACAATCTGTTGCCAAAGTGATCATATTTTGCTTAGCCCAGTTGTTCAAAACATATTCACTATTGGTAAATGATATTCATAATCATGGTCAATTTTCTAACGCACATAGATGCATCCTTGGTGAATTATACACTGTCCCAAATCAGCACAAAGTATATTAAACAGTTCTGCAGAATTACGCCATCATGGTGAAGTTTATGCCAGTAAAGAGAGAGAAAGTTGTTGTTTAACATAGTCATGGTTAATTTAACTAATTATTAACATTCGACTAATTGAGACCTGTTCATGCATCCTCTTCAGCTATGGTCGTGCTGCTGAATCATATTAACCTACCGGAAGTGACCATAGCAGTGGACGGCTCCTTGTACGAACACCACCCTAAGTACCACGCCAATATGGTGAAACTTATTTCCACCTGGTGTCCACAAACAAAGGTAAGAGCCTTGAAAGGGCAATGTGTCATCCGTATTACCAGATGACTGTCGCACAACACACACCTCTGTGTGATATCTACTCCGTTTAACACTTTTATGTATATATAAAGCGATCCCACAAAGTTAACATATAACGCAAACAAATGGTTAGAAATTAAGCAAACCACAATATACTCATGTACAGGTTGCCAGCACGCACAATGTGAACTGCCCTGGGACACTACATGTATATCGGCATATGTGCGCAAACATGTTTTCTTCATAAGGTAGCTTGAATTGCGTGGGAGAAAACAACAAAAAGATCTGCGTCTGCATAATTTAACCACATGGTCTTACTCTATTTTTAACCTTTTCCCGCTGTACTGTTAGATAGTTGCGAATGTTATCAACACCGATGCTTATTTAGTGAAACTCACTGACTAGACTTTGATACAATGACGTGGGTGTGGTTTGTTTTATTGCATCGTATACTTGTTATTACCTTTTTTCTACATCAGAATATTGCTTGTTTATAGCATGCAAACTCTGTGACCCAAAAGCAACAAAGATTATTGTTAGCACAAGCAGACGGTCATAAAAATAGTCTGCTAAATACTTCTCTGTTCACTAAAATGTTCATATCACGTTCATTGCCCTTTAAATATGGAATACCAGACGTGACAATAAGAGTTATCGATTTGGATTGACCACAGACAACCCTTCGCTTGGTGAAGGACGGAAGTGGTCAAGGTGGAGCCTTGGTGGCCGCTATTCGTGAGAAGACTTTGCCTCCCTAGATCCCCAGCCTGCATGCGGACTGGCAACAGCAAGGAGGCATAGCGGCCTTCAGTCCACATGTGTGACGGACACATTCACAATTATGTTTCGCAATTTCGTGTAGTGAAAAACACACCAAGCTGGAATTGTTATAAAGTATCTGTACATTTGATTGTCGTGTTTAGTTTACTTATCCCATGTTTACGTTTTATTTTTATTGGACCAGCCGAATTTGTTATGTACTGTTTTAGTATGTTCAATTGAACTGGTGTTTGCAAAAACCTGTACATTTACTTTTTTCAAAATATTGTGTTATGTTTCTTTTTGACATAAGAAAGTATATAAAGTGTACGAAATTGCGTATAAAATGATATGTTGATTTGTTGTACGTGTGGTAAAAATAATAAGTATTACGTATATAGTTCTGTCTTTGTCTTCTGTATTAAAACTATTAATATTAGCTTTTTAATTTGATATACACCTTTAATCGGTAATATTTTAGACACATTCTTTCATAAATAAGGCAATAACATGGGTTAACTAGTAATTCTATTTAACCTAATGCTTTATAAATAAATGCAATACAATGAGCAATACAGAGGACAACAGTTGAAATTTGAAGAAAACCATAAGTCATTCCATACTTGCGCAGCTGACAGTTATTTACAACTCCAGTGCAACAACGTGAATGGAGGGCACCTTTGGATGCGAGAAAGAGCAGGTGCGTTGAGGGACATGACTTGCCAAGCCTGTTTACTTATAACAAACATCATGCGGGAATAAAATCAGTATACCACATGTTATGCCGTTGACAATTGTATGCTTTGAGATTTTAAGGAGAATGCTAATGCTCAACGGTCTACTACTCAGTATGGTGTAAGAGGCCATAAATGAGTACATGAATGAAAGGCAGAAACAAAAACAACACTGAGGTAATTATATAATTAGCAGGTCATTGATTCTGAATTATTTATAAAAAAATTTTTAGCACAAAACAAAATTAAACAAACGTTATCATAATTAATTATTAAAATATTGTTGTTTTCTGTTGATTCATCATTTACCAAATGTGTTAGGAAAACAAATATGTTTAAAAACCCTTTGCACGAACAAAACATACACTAATGCATATATATATATATATGCATTAGGCCATTCCAAATTGATTTGTTGGTCTACAGTTTTTTTTTTAAAGTTGAAGAGGCGAGCGAAAAATAAATAAAAATAATTTGTTTTGAAAACAGAAAAATTCTCGAGGGAGCGAAGAGCAAAGAATAAAAAAAAAAAACAAAAAAAAAAACATTTCGATAGAAAAATATTGCATTAACAAGAGATAAAGTTTAAACGGCTATATTTTACGTTTAAATCAATTCTTATACAAAGAAAAGAATCTATGTACAAACAAGCAAATAATATATCTATGAGTTACATACTTTTCAAATAAAAATGCACTAAAATTAGGTTTCAGCACTTAAACTTTAAAATGTAGAACACAAGTCTAAAGCTAGTTTCACCTTTGTGTACTTCCAAAGGTTACATTTGATCAGGAGAAAATGTAATAAACGTTTATGCAACAGTTCACAATATCAAACTATTAAGGTGGTTACATTTTAATCTGCTATGCATAGCAGTAAGTCATGAAATTAACAGTTGAGAGAGATAACTGCTGGCTTATATACTATGTATGAACTTCATGGCACTTAGCCTAGTGCCTAATCCCCAGCCTAGTGCATTAAGTTTCCTTTCACAATAGCACTGGGCATAGAACATAAAAAAGGACATTATATATACAGATAAATAAAAAACTTAAGTATTTTACATATTCTATATGACCTTTAACCACGAAATATAACCATTTCATTGAGGTGAGGGACACATGTTTACCTTCTGCTGCTTATATTTGTTTGAAGTTTTGAATAGTGAAAGCTGTGAAAAGGTATACCATGTTGCAAGCTGTGAAAAGGTATACCATGTTGCAANAGTATCAAGGTTCTAGTGCTAATAGTGTAGGAGGAGATAGTGGCCAGGATGAACGGACGGACGGCGGGGATCACCACAATATCCCCACCTTTTTTTTCAAAAAGCGTGGGGATAAAAATGTCCCCCCCCCAAAAGGCCCTCAATTGGTTGTTGTTGGATCAGGTATTCTAAATATACTAATGGGGTAAATATACTCTAATGGGGTACACAAAAAGGCAACCGCCGGCCATTGTCAGGGTACATTATAGTAGCACCTGAGCCGACAATGAGAAAGGCATACATTCTTTTATTGAATCTATGATTTTTTATTTTTTTATTTTAAGTGTCATTTATCCAAAAAGTTATTTAAAGGGACTGTAAACCACAATGACGAAAACAAGAAAAGTTCTAAAATACCGTATTTGTTAACAATTATTAGTTTAAATTGATTAAAATATCACGACTGGTATATAACATTACTTGAAAAAAGTAATTTTTTTTATTTGTACTTTATTTTTGTATTTATTTATTTTTACTGGGTATGTAAAAATAAATAAATTAAAAAATAAATGATTCATCGTTACGTGGTAAACCCAGTAATGCAAATTGTGCATGCGTAGTGAATTGTATATATTTTATATATAAAATGATNAAAAAAAAACGTTTTTATTATACCGATTTCAAAAATGATATTCTTATTTTGTGTGTAGTCCGTATCATCAATATAAGTATGTACAAAAGCATTGGATTTTGCAAAGTTTCATAATTCTGAAGACTGCCAATGTAAACGTTCGCTTATTTTATCTTCAAACTAGCAAACAATGAAACTTCAGAAACTCTATCAAGAGAGAAATTCTTCTTCTTATCCACTACTTTTATTACAGAACACCAACCATAAACATCCAACGATAAGAACTTGGATCACCGCCTTAGAACAGTCAATGCAAACCTTTGGGTTAAACAGATTTGAGGGCTAGCCAAATCTTACCCGTACTCCAGAATTAATCACAAACTAAATGCGCGTCTAACACGATCTCATTCAAATGTACATATGCAGACAGAAACTGAAAACATAAATACCAAAACGTGACGGCTGAATCGAATACTTTTAACATAAACGCATAATTGAAATAGCGTTTGTTTCCCAAACCACGACCCATGTCAGTGCAGAGTGGATCGGTAGCTCTAAAAAAAAATAATATTTGTAAAGTAGTTTTTAGGTTATTGTGTCTGTTTGCAGTCATATTATATTTTCGTTATCAATTAATTGATTTATAATGTTGTTTTCGTAATAGTATGAAATTGTGCCGATACCAGTTGTATTTTTAATGTTTGTTTTTCTCCATTAACGAATAAAATGAAATATGTTTCAAGGGTTCACTTTATTGATTAGGTTTTTTTCCCAATTATTTTTGGGTTGGGTGGGTCACACCACAAATATACACCACGATCATCACACATTAAAGCACGAGGCTGATGCCAAGGACTTGCTCGTTATATAACAAATATATCGACAGCCATATGACCAAGCCTTGACTCCCACAATTGAACTTACATGACCAAGCATTGACCCACGGTATTGCACGTATGGCGCCCTCATTTAATTAATTACGGAAATTTGATATTGTAACTAATATACGGATCCAAAACTTATTACATTTCACTTATTTTATCACATGAGTTGAAAAGAGATATGGGCAAAGGTGCAAGTAGAATCAAAATATACTTAAAAACTTTCATTATGTAAGTAATATGCAGTTTGCTAAGAGGGATGCCATATAGTATCTCAATTAGCTGACACATTATAGCTCATTTACTTAAAACTGGTTGTTTTAAGCATAACGTTTTCCCGAGTACGTCAGTGATCAGTCAATTTTGTTCTTTTAATGCCATGTTTTTTTGTTGATTATTGATCCGATTTATAGGAATGTAATACTATTTCCTTTTAAAGTTTTAAATACAAACACATCGCTGTCAATTCCAATAATTGATGTGGGAAAACATAGACGTATCAATAACTAATTACAATTCGATATATTTCAAACATTGAATTCATAGTCATAATATAAAACAAAATATTAATGTAAGTATTTACATATAATGTAATGCTATTAATAATTTATATAATAATTGTAACACGCATCTTTATATTGGCTTGGAACGGATAGTATGGTTCATGTTAACATCATGAAAGTTCAATTTTTCCCTTATAATAAACGTTGTGCGTTGAAAGTCAAGATAAAGAATTATGATGTTATGTTATGTTCTCCGTATAGCTTAGGAAATGAATGGCGCATGTTATGCATGACTTTTCATCTAAGAGTCAGAGCTATACTACTGCTCTGGTTACGGTAAATCTGGATCATCGCCATATAAGGTATTTAATTGAACCTCATACATAAGCTCGGGGTCATTGTGTCAGGTCACTGACGAAGTTACATATCTCTGACCTGCAATTTAGCAGAATTATGTCCGTTTTTACTAAGAAATTTGGTAAAGGTAAACTTTAAACATCTCCATTTAACTGTTTCTAATACATGTTTTGAATTGAAACTTCACGCATGTGTTCGAGTTTATTGTTTGAGATCACTGACCAAATTCCGATACTCTGACATGCATATTGTTTTCAGAATTATGCCCTTTTTTGTTCTTTTCAAACTCTGTTTAACGTTTACGTGAAACTACTCCATTATTCTGTATTTACTATAGATAGTGAAAAAACACATATGTGTCCAGTCTCCGTATGGGATGACCTGTGTCAAGCTTTTAAGCAGGAATATGCTCCCTTCGTAGTTTTAAAAGTCCTGTTATGGTTTGCGTGCATGTTTACATTCAGGATTAAGTTTGCATGCAGCAAGTACATATATCTGTAACGCATACTGAAATTCAATTGAAACTTCGCACATGTATTTTTGGATCATCGTGCGATTTCACTGACCATGGTCCATATCTCCGACATGCATTAAGCAGATTTATGCTCCTTTTTGTACTAACAAATTTTTTGAACTTTTGAAAAAAACGTTAAAGGCCCGAGCCTACTGGAATAACGTGCATAAGCCAAATATATGGCCTTGTTTGACAAACCCTTTTTCAATAGCATGCATGACACACCGTATTTTGATAATGTGCATATTTTCCATATGACCTTGTTTGACACACCGTATTTCAATAACGTGAATTATCCCCATATGACATTGTTTGACACACCGTTTTTCATCACCCTTGCTTGCGCAGGATTTCAAGAGCAACATAAATACGCAATGATGATATTCCAACTGTTAATGTATCTTATGCCCCCCCCCCTCCTGTACGTACTCCTCTACTTGGAAATTCGAATTGGTTTTCTACTACAAAATCGTACATATATAGTTGAAATACTCGACTGGATATCAGAGATTACTGAAACCAAATCTGAAGAAGGGAAACAGACATTGGAAAGTGATACAAGTATAAAGATATGGATTGTTAGAATAATATATGGATAGTTAACATAACAAGAATCATACACATACTTTAAATACCTTACCTTAAAGTACCTTTTCAATTGACTTTATATGTCTGAATTATTTCATTTGTCTTTCTTTACTGCGAGCATATTATCCCAATTGGGATACTACCCCGTCCATCATAATGTTTGTTTTTGGTCCGTCCAGCATGAAATTTTTGTTATTGGTCCAAACAGCATGAATGTTTGTTTACTAACAGTCCAGCACTAACGTTTTGTTTATAAATTCGTTGTGCTGTCCATAGCAGGCGGCTGCTTTTGCGGCTACTACAGACAGTTAACCGGTGCGTCGGGGTGAAGGGAAAAGTTCTAAAAATTCAATTTCTGCTGATTTGATTCTGTATTTCCCTTCAGCCTTTAATGACGTAGTGATGGTAAAAGACGAAAAAAAACAACCCAAGGCGTCATAAGTTTTTGACTAATTATAAATGAATAAATAGCAGTTCCAGATAGAAGAGAACTAGATCTACATTTAAAGTTCCAAGTTTCCAAATAAAACAAGGTGCAAAATGACTAGGGATTTCATAGACAGACTTTTTAAGTGTATACAAATATAAAACATGAGATCATCAAGTCTTCGTTCTTATTCTAACTGAACTCTGCCACATGAAGCTAAAAATACATTTTCGTATGAAAAAAAAACGATCAGCATTCAAACTCATATTCATAACTTGACTAGAATTAATAAGATGACTAGAAACACGAAAATGCAAGGCAAATTAACATACAAAGTTATAGGTCGACTCGAATGCACGTACAACAGCAGGTGCGAATCAAATACTGGCGGACGTAAAATTGACTAAACATGACCAATACAGAGCCGATTCCGGTAATTTAGGTATAAACAGAACCAGCATACATTGCAAAATAGTGCTATAAAGCTGTCATCATAGAACTTACACCATGAGGGGACAAATCTCCCTTTTGAAAGGGCTAGGCAATTGATCCTCGGCGACAATGTACTTCTTGTACCGAAATGCGCATGCGTGAAAATACCCTAAATGACCGGAATGGTAAATGTGCTTAAATTGACCGGAAGGCCTTAATAACACCACACCCGTCAAATACGAATGATTGGTTACTACCTAGCCCAGCATGAATTTCGCAAGAATATTTGGTAATTACCCCGTCCAACATGAATGTGTTGTTATAACCCCATCCAGCACAACAGTTTGGTTATTACCCAGTTCAGCATGTATGTTGCATGAATGTTTGATAATTACCCCGTCCATCATGAATGTTTGGTTATAACCGAGTCCAGTATGCATGTTGCTTTTTTTTTTGTTATGTAACCTTCCAGATTGAGTGTTTGGTTATTACTATCTTAAATAGAAATGTTTGGTTATTGCCCGCCCATCATAAATGTTTGGTTATTACAAAGTCCAGCATTAATTTGGGATATTACCCCATCCAGCATGAATATTTGGTTATCACCTCATCAAATATGAATATTTGTTTGTTACCCCAACAACTATGAATATTTGGTTACTGCCCCTTCTAGTATTGATGTTGAGTTACTGCTCCATCCAGTATGAATGTTTGGATATTGATCCGTCTAGCATGAATGTTTGGTTATTACCCCGTCCATTATCAATGTTGCATAAATATTTGGAATTTACCCTTCCAGCAAGACTGTTTGGTTATTAACCCTTCCAGCATGAATGTTTGGCTATCACCATGTCCAGTATGAATGTTTGGTAACTGCTGCGTCCAGCATGAACGTTTGGTTATTACCACGTCCAGAATAAATATTTGGCTATTACACGGCCGAATATGAATGTTTGGTAATTGCGCTGTCCGGCATGAATGTTTTGTTATTGTTTCCTTCAGCATGACTATTTGGTAACTGCACGTCCATCATAAATGTTTGTTTTTGCTCCGTCAAGTGTGAATGTTTAATAATTGGTCCGTCTAGCTTGAATGTTTGGTAACTGGTCCGTCTAGCATTAATGTTTGGTTACTGGTTCGTCCAGCATGAATGTCTGGTTATTGGTCCGTCTAGCATGAATGTTTGGTTACTGCTGCGTCCAGCATGAATGTTTGGTTAATGGTCCGTCTAGCATGAATGTTTGGTTACTTGGTCCGTCTTGCATGACTCTTTGGTTACTGGTCCGTCTAGTATGAATGTTTGGTTACTGCTGCGTCCAGCATGAATGTTTGGTTATTACCATGTCAACATATGAATGTTTGGTTATTTTCCCGTCCAGCATAAATATTTGGCTATTACACAGCCGAATATGAATGTTTGGTAATTGCTCTGTCCGGCATGAATGTTTTGTTATTGTTTCCTCCAGCATGAATATTTGGTTACTGCCCGTCCATCATAAATGTTTGTTTTTGCTCCGTCCAGTGTGAATGTTTAAAAATTGGTCCGTCTAGCATGACTGTTTGATTACCAGTCCGTCTAGGATCACTATTGGGTTACTGGTCCGTCTAGCATGAATGTTTGGTTATTGGTCCGTCTAGCATGAATGTTTGGTTACTGGTCCGTCTTGCATGCATGTTTGGTTACTGGTCCGTCTTGCATGAATGTTTGGTTACTGGTCCGTCTAGCATGAATGTTTGGTTATTGGTCCATCTAGCATGAATGTTTGGTAACTCGTCCGTCCAGCATGAATGTTTGGTTATTGGTCCGTCTAGCATGAATGTTAGGTTATTGGTCCGTCTAGCATGAATGTTTGGCTATTAGTCCGTCTTGCATGAATGTTTGGTTACTGTTCCGTCTAGCATGAATGTTTGGTTACTGGTCCGTCTAGCATGAATGTTTGGTTACTGGTCCGTCTTGCATGAGTGCTTGGTTGTTGGTCCGTCTAGCGTGAATGTTTCGTTACTGGTCCGTCTAGCATGAATGTTTGGTTATTGGTCCGTCTTGCATGAATGTTTGGTTACTAGTCCGTCTTGCATGAATGTTTGGTAACTAGTCCGTCTAGCATGAATGTTTGGTTATTGGTCCGTCTAACATGAATGCTTGGCTGTTGGTCCGTCTAGCATGAATGTTTGGTTACTGGTGCGTCTAGCTTGAATGTTTGGTTACTGGTCCGTCTAGCATGAATGTTTGGCTATTAGTCTGTATAGCATGAATGTTTGGCTATTAATCCGTATAGCATGAATGTTTGGCTATTAGTCCGTATAGCATGAATGTTTGGTTACTGGTCCGTCTAGCATGAATGTTTGGTTACTGGTCCGTCTAGCTTGAATGTTTGGTTATTGGTCCGTCTAGCATGAATGTTTGGTTACTGCTGCGTCCAGCATGAATGTTTGGTTACTTGTCCGTGTAGAATGACTATTGGGTAATTTACAACGAAACAGTAAGGATACAGTCATTGACGCTGCTGGTAGAATTCTTTTACAACTATGTCAAGTAACTGTTTTTTTAAAAGCAAACGGAAGATTGGGGTCTGACGATCAAGTGGGCGAATACACTTTTTGCTCTAGTAGGGGAGTAAGCGTCGTTGACTATCTTCTACTAAAACACGAAACATTTAATTTAATATAGGATTTTTGTGTACACGACTTCTCTGAGCATGCATGTTTATCGTTTATAAACGAATATAGATCCTGTTAAAAATGTTAGGCATGAATCTAAAGAAAAAGAAACGAAAACAAAACTAGTTTTTGACACCGGTAAAATTCCCGTTTTTCAAAATAGACTGATCCGCGAAACTGATATATTAAATAACCTTACCGCTTCACTGAACACACGGCCTATCGATGACGTCGTTCTGGAATTTCACCGAGTCTTTTAAAACCCAATTTTCGGTAAGTCGATGAACTGTGGGAATTCTAGCACAACGAAACCAAAAAAGCAAAAATGGTTCAATTAGGAATGTTATGATGAAAGAAATAAGTTTAAAAGGCTGCGCAATATTTACTGCAGGAATAAAACGATAGAAAATAGAGAAAATTTAGTACTTGCGAGGTCAAAATACAATAAAACAAAAAGAAACGTTTGCGCTACATTTAAGAAAAAAGAAGGTTTGAACATTAACAATCTCGCCAAAACTAATCCGCGCTCCTTCTGGAAATTAATAAGAAAGTGTACAACAAAAAAGGTTGATTCGGCTTATTCGCTTACAACCGACCATCTGTATAAACACTTTAGGGAAATGCTCGGTGAGCTTTTACCATCCGAAAACAATCGTGAATATCAGAATATAAATATAAACGATATGTTTGATAATTTGTTGGACGCAGAAATATCCGAGTTAGAAATACGTTCTGCGGTAAACGCTCAAAACAACAATTAGAGTCCTGGTTTAGATGAACTCACAGCAAAAATGTTTATATCTAGTATTGATAGTATTATCCCGTTCCTAAAAACGTTATACAACCGTATATTCTTTACTCATGAGTATCCAGAGTCATGGGGTAAAGGAATCATTACACCTATTTTTAAGAAAGGTGACGCAAATGACCCCAAAAATTACAGAGGTATTACATTAATTAACATACTTGGAAAAATATGCTCTCAAATACTCTTGAATAGGTTAAAAAACTGGTTCACACAACATGATACATTATTACCTTATCAATTTGGATTCCAAAAAGGAAAATCAATTTCTGATTGTATAGTCATGTTACATTCAATTATTACAAATGTTCTTAGCGAAAAAGATAAATTGTATTGTGTATTTGTAGACTACCAACAGTTTTTTGACCGTATTGATCATAACATGTTATGGCAAAATCTTTCAACAGAAAATGTAAGCGGTCACTTGGTGAACCCACTAAAAGCCATGTACAACTGTGTTAAATCATGTGTACGTTATAAAAATTCACTCTTTGCCTTTTTAAACTGTTCAATCGGTGTCAAACAGGGAGACCCCAGCTCTTCACTGTTAGCCATGTTTTTTTTTATAAATGATATTATAAATACTGTTCCCCATACCAACCTCCCAGGAATTGTATATATTGATACTCTAAATTTGATTTCTTTTATTATATGCAGATGATATGGTATTGTTCGCCAAATCACCAGAAACACTTAGAATTATGTTAAAAGACGTAGACAATTATTGCAACGCATGGGGGCTGAAAATTAATGGCTCAAAAACAAAAGCTATGGTATTTGAAATAGGAAGGGCAACAACGTTTTAGTTATATCTATACAATACCTTAGTTGAAACTGTAAGTTCGTTCAAATACCTTGATATAAATTTGTTAAAAAATGGTAACTTTTACAGATCCCATTAAATGATTGCACAACACGCATCCTTTTCATTAAGTAAATTATTTCAGATATTTGATGCAATTGATTTACCAACCCAGCAAAGAATAAAATTATTTGACTCCCTTGTTACCCCAATCCTTAATGTTTGCTCTGAAATATGGGGCTTCCATCAAGCAAAAGACATTGAATAAATACATACTCAATTTTTGAGATCACTTCTTGGAGTTAAAAAATCAACAAACTCATCCGCATTGTACGGAGTACTCGGTAGGATCCCTTTTCATGTATGTCGCCAAATTAATGCGCTAAAATACTGGTATAAATTGATCAATTCACATAACGATCACATCGTAAAAAAGTGTATAATATTCTAACGAGAGATACGCTTAGAAACAGAACT